>CAJVQA010000952.1:0-28688 GCA_910591915.1 Cetraspora pellucida | reverse complement strand
GAATGTAGTTTTTCTTTTATTTGTACTTAGAGTAGCTATATAGTTAGCAGTTTAATGGTTTAGCCCTGACTGCAAGTATTAGTTTTAGTCATAGTATTTATATAGAAAATTACCTTTTGTACATAGCAGCTCTATGTAGCTACTAATTTTTAAATTACCAATAAAGATATGAGCAAGGCCTCACCTTAATACTAAAAAAATATATATATATATATAAATATACTAATTAGATATAATATATAACTAAAGAATTATTTTTAAACTATACTATTGTTGCTATGTGTATCTAACTACATTTAGTGTAATATTATTCTCTTATTCTTTGTTATTAGTTAAGTTACCTATTGTTAATATTTAACTACAGAAGAGGTAGAGAAATTCTTAGAATTGTTGGTTTAATAAAAGCAAGTATGTATAGTAAAATTTTGAGAAAGAAGTTTAATAATAAAAAAATCTATATTAGTATTAAAAGTAAAGGCAGTATTATTAGAGTTTGTTAATTTTGAAATAGGTAAATAGATGTTGTTTTTCTTTTTTGTTGAGGCAGTAATTCCTCATGCTAACTTTCACTCATATTGTTTAACATTTCATGTTTGTTAGATGGTAGAGTTGAATCAGATAAGTATTGAATTTGATAATATAATAAGAAAATTATTAGTTGATTTTTTTAGAATAAGTTGTAGTTGTTTGTAATAATTTAGAATTAATGCACTCTGAATAAATGATAGTAGTAAATTATTTGTATTAAGGTTTAGAGAAAAGTTATATGAATTTAGAATTTGTATTATTGTATGTAGTAATGTTTCTGATAAGTTTAGAGAGTTTAAGATGTTTGTTATTTTGTTAATAAGAATGGTATCTGAATTGTATAAATAAAGAGAATATTTAAGTAGATGTTCAGTATTTTTATATTGGTTACAAAATAAGCAGTTTGAAGTTAGATAGAGAGTAGGATAGTAAGTATTTAAATTAAATATTGTTGGTAAGTTGTTAAGTAGTATTTTGTTTCTAAGAGAATATAGATTTAGATTGGAGTTTTGAGAGTTAATGATCTTAGTTAATAGTTAAATATTTATAGTAGAAAGATTTCTTAATGATTTGAATAGAAGTTTGTTAAATGTTTAAATTGATAATAAATTTTCATAAAATTTATATAATTTGTATATAATTAAAATTTGATTCTAAGTAAAGAACAAAAGAAAATAAAAGTAGTCAAGATTAAGTTCAAGCTTAGTTTTGCTAGCTCCATGTTTAGCTAAAGTATCAGCTATATTATATAGTATATTATTTGAATAAGATTTAATCTTGTGTATAATATAATTGATATTTTTATATTTAGTTAAAAAGTTTAGAATATGAATAATGACCTAATTATTTTGTTTGGTTTGTGAGTTGTGGTTGTAGGGTATTGAGTATGTAAGAGTTTGGATAAGAGATAAACTATTAAGATGAATATAAATTTGGTATTTAGAGAATAAGACATGAAATAGAAAAATAAGAACTACTAGTTCTGCTTTTGTAGAGTTTGGTATATAGGATATAGATACATTAAATTTGATTTGTGTATTATTTTACAGTATCCAAGCAATACTAGTAGAAATGTTATGTGTTTGTAAGCTTATTATTGAGGTATTAGTATAAAAATAAAGATTTTTTGAGTTAATTTGTAGTATTTTTTTATACAAATCTATAAGTTAATTATAGTATATAGAATTAGATATTGTATTTTAGATTAAGAGAATTTTCGAGAAGAGTAGTAAGAGTATAGAAAGAGTTTGCAGAACTGGCTTATATAATTCTAAATGTATATTTTGAAATGCTTGGATTTCTTGAGTATTAATATTGAGTTCGAAGTAGTATTTCTTTTTGTATTTTGCATTCAAGGTTAATAGTTTGTTTGTAATTTAGTTGGAAATTTGTAGGTGTTAGAGAAATATGAATTGTGTTGAGTGTTGTTGTAATAATTTAATATTTTTGAAGAACTATTTTGAAATTAAGTATGCTTATTATTTTACCAATATGTCAATTTTTAGATGAAATGTAAAATATCCATATATTTTTAAGATTGTTGTATTAAGATGTAATTAGATTAAGTGTATTTAGAAATGATTAATTGGTTTAAGTTGCAGATTGGACCATATATGTTGAATAGTAGAAGAAGATATTTTATTTGAAAGTATTTTGAATCAGTTTAAAATAGGACTTTAAAGAGATTTACAAGTTTTAAGATAGATATTTTTTTAGGAAAGTAGGTTATGATTATTAGCTATAAGTAATTGTTTAAGAAAAAGAATTTTGTTGTTTTTAAGACTTGATATTGTTGGATTATCTGAAATTAGAATAAAGTTGTAAATATTGTTTAGTTAATTAGTTTGTTTACAGATTGTTAACTGATAAAGTAGTGAGTTGTTGAGAGAGATATTATTTTTATAAAGATAAAATAGTTATGATATTATAGTAAAATTAGAGATTTTTCTATAATTTTTAAGTATTGTATCTTAAGATAAAGATGGCTTTCATATTTTAGAAAGCCATTCTTTGGTTCAATATATAGAAATTTGATTTAGAAGTGTATTGGTATTAAAGTATCTTTTTATGTTACTGCTGCTAACTTGTAATATAAGTTTGTTGAGTATTGAAATATTAAGTAATTGTAGATTAATAAGGATATCATTGTTTATATTTGTAAATAGGTTTGTTTTAAGAAAAGAAACAAATTTAAAATAAGTATTCTAAAGATAGTAATAGAATAGTATTAAATAATTGTGATATTATTATTTTATTAATTTATTGTTACTAATATTAATTATAATATATTAAAACAATTAAAAATAATAATTATAATATATTTAAATAATAGATTCAAAGTTCAAATTCTATTAGTAATAAAATTTTGAAAAATGATCTTAATCTAATAACTTTTTTTTTTTATTATATAATATCAAGTAGGAAAAATAGTAATATATAATATATTAATTGGATATAAATATATAAATAAAATATTTCTAATTATACTATTGTTGCTATATACTAATAACATCTAGCATAATATTAATCTTTAGTTTTCTGTTTTAGTTAAGTCAACTATTGTATTATTAACTACAGAAGAAAGTAAAAGGAACTCTTAGAATTATTATTATTTTTTTTTTAAATATTAAGGTGAGTACTTGTGACCCAGGATTTTATTGATAGTACATTCAGCTAATAGTTGCATTACAACCATAGGGGGCAACCATGGAAAGAGTGTACAACTAGCCACTTGTACAACTTTAGTCATTGTCTAATTTTAAGTAGTTTGCCTGAAGGTTTTACACTAGTTGCCATACCTAGAACCTGCTTGTAGATTCCCTATTTAACTACTCTGTTCCCATATCTACTCACCTACCTACACCTACCAAGATGCTCTGGTCGATACCAGTTCAAATATTTCATAGTTATTAAGTCTTTAAAGCAGTTCACTCATATGGGGAACCTTTGACCTTGTACTAAACCTCCAGAATCTTCTGTATCCCATTTTTATAACTGACCTGATATCATTATGGCTGAGACCAACACTAGTGGTTAGGGCATACCATTTAACCACTATGCCTTTGTAGAGTTTACTCCAACCTCATTACTGACTTTACAATATATCTCTACTACTTTGGTATTCAATTCAAGTTTTATCAAGCTTCCAAACCAGATAGCCCAGAAAGGCAGGTCATAACTATACACCTCTGGTTTACATGTTTGCTGGCATGTAACTTTTTTTCTGGAATTCGGAAATTCTGGCAGCCTGGTTAGTTCCATTTGGCCCCTTCTCAAAGGCTAGCTCTTTGTCTAGTTTTACAAGTTCTAGCTTTATTTCATAAATCTAGTCTTTACAGTAGCACCATCGAAAGTTCAGGTTACCTCTCTACTCATGTCTTCCAAGTAGGCTTCCATCTTCCTACTTGGTTCCTATGATTTACATGGCCTAAGAACTTATCTTGGGTTTACACCACCTGGTACCAGTTTGTGTTCTTTTGTACAATGTTGCATGAATGCCTAGACTTTCCAGTCAGACTAGTATAACATGGGTTACAGATATCCTATCCCAACTAATCACAAAAGACAGTTAGCCATAACACAGAAAGAATTGCAAATTTTCGTCATCACTAAGATTTGAACTCTAGACCTGCCACTTGGGAGTTGACAATCTATTCACTTCACTAGGTCACCATATCTCTAACTCTTAGAATTATTTTAGTTAATAAAAACAAGTATATATAGTAAAATTTTAGGAAAGAATTTTAAGAATAAATTAGTCTATATTGATGTATTGTTATTTGAGTTAGGAGTTTGTATAATAGGTAGTTGAGCCTTGTTTTTACTTTTAGTAAAGGCAGTAATTCCTCATATTAATTCTTATTCATATTGTTTGATGTTTCAAGTTTACCAAATAATAGAGTTAAATCAATTAAATAAAGAATTAAATAAGAAAATAAGAAAGTTGTTAATTAGTTTTTTTAAAATTAGTTAAAGCTATTCATATTAGTTGAGAGTTATTGTATTCTAAATAAATAGAAGTATTATATTATATATGTTAGAATTTAAAGAAAGGTTTTGTGAATTTAAAATTTGTATTATTGTATATAATAAAGTTTCTAAGAAACTTAAAGAATTTAAGATGTTGGTAATTTTATTAATAAGTATATTACATGAATTGAAAGAATAAAATAAGTATTAAAATAAATAATTAGTATTTTCATATTAATTATAATATGAACAATTTGAAATTAAGTATAATAGAGATAGTAAATATTTAAATTTGATATTATTGGTAAATTATTCAAAAGTATATTGTTTCTAATAAAGTAGAATTTTGGATTAGAATTTTGAGAATTAATAATTTCAGTAAATAATAAAATATTAATAGTAGAAAGGTTTTATAATAGTTTAAGTTGAAGAAGTTTGTTAAATGTTTAGATAGAAAAGAGATTTTTACAGAATTTATAAAATTTGTATGTAATTAGTATTTCTTTTTAAGTAAAAAAGATAGATAAATAAAAATAATTAAGATTAAATTTTAGTTTAGTTTTTTTAATACTATGTTTAGTTAAGGTGTTGACTATATTATATAGAGTGTTGTTTAAATATGTTTGACTTTGTATATAGTATAGTTAATGTTTTTGAGTTTAGTTAAATAATTTAGAATATGAATAATATTCTAATTGTTTTAATTAGTTTAGAAGTTATATTAATAAAGTATTGAGTTTATAAGAGTCTATATAATAGATAAATTATCAAGATGAATATGAATTTGATAGTTCTTAGATAAGATAGGAAACAAAGAAATAAATACTACTAGTTCTACTTGTATAGAGTTTGGTGTATAAGTTATAGAGACATTAAATTTGATCTGTATTATTTTTTAAAATCTAAATAATATTAGTAGAGATGTTATATGTTTGTAAATTAAATATAAAGGCATTTATATAAAAATGTAACTTAGCTGAGTTAATAAATACTAATTTTTTATAGAGATTTGTGAATTGGTTTTGATATATAAAATCAGGTATTGTGTTTTGTATTAGCAAGATTTTTGAAGAGAATAATAAAAAAGAAAATAAAGATTTTGGAGCAGGCTTGTATAGATTTGCATGAATGTTTTGTAGAACTTGAATTTCTCAAACATTTATGTTAAGTTTGAAATATTGTTTTCTTTTTTGTGTTTTGTATTTTAGATTAATAGTTTGTTTATAATTTATTTGAAACATTGTAGATGTAGAAGAAATATAAGTTGTGTTAGTTATTAAGTTGATAAATTGATATTTTTGGAAAAATAATAAAATATCAGATTAATTTGAAATTAAAATAACAAAAAACTCTAGTAGGTTTAGTACAAGGTCAAAGATTTCTTATATAAGTAAACTAGCTTAAAAACTTAGTAATCATAATATATATATTTGTATTAATGAAAACTAAAGCAATTGGTAAAGTAAATAAATAAGTAAATACTAGAACCAGAATATTTAAATAAAAAACTCATAGGCAGGTTCTAGGTATGAAAACTAATGTAAAAACTTCAGGCAAATTACTTAAATTAGACAATGACTAAAGTTGTATAAGTGACTAATTGTATACTCTTCCTATAAAATCCTAGATTACAAGTACGTACTTATCTTAAAAAAATATATATATATATATTAAAATATTTTTTAACAGATTTAAATCAAACATATTTTTAAGAACACGTTTTTAAAACATTTGTTATCTCTAGTTTGGGTTGGCACAAAATTTTGTTAATACACAAAAGGTGATTCTTAGAGATAAATGTGACTTTACAAGTTTGCCGCCAATCATATTATGATAGTAAATCATTTGATACGTAACACCCCAACGCAATATTATTGGTTATTGGATTGGCCAATCATTTATCAATGTAAAAAAGAGTATACATTTAATGCAAAATTTCGTTTGCAAACTTCACGAGAATCACAAAATGGCGAACATTGTTCAACCTCTCTGCGTTCCTTCTTCGTATAAAGATCAACAGTATCAAGTATGTAAATCTGATAGAAAACTTTTTTGACTTGTTAATAATTTAATGTCTTCAAACTTAAAAGGGTACATCAACAGATCTTGCCAAAGATCTTTCAAATAGCACTACCCTTTATGTAGGAAACTTGTCATTCTATACAACCGAAGAACAAATATATGAATTATTTTCAAAAGTTGGTGAAATAAAGAGGATTATCATGGGACTGGACAAATTTCAAAAAACTCCTTGTGGGTTTTGTTTTGTTGAGTAGGTTTCAAAATTTTAAAATAGGTTTGTTTTCTTTCGTGTACCAATAATCAATTATATTATATTATAACGATTTATAAGATACTATCATCATCAAGATGCATTGGATTGTATGAAATATATCAACAGCACAAAACTAGACGAGCGAATCATCAGAACCGATTTAGACCCTGGCTATAGGGAAGGAAGACAATTTGGAAGAGGAAGGTCTGGTGGGCAGGTATGTTGTTTGAGCATCCTATTATGTTGTTCTATTACTCAACACCTTTAACTCTAAAAATTCGCGTCTATTCTTTGCTTTAACAGGTTCGTGATGAATATCGACAAGATTTTGATACAGGCCGCGGGGGGTGGGGTCACGTTCGTGCGCGACAAGAAGCTGAACGAGCGAGACGTCAAAAAGAAGAATATGAAGCTATTACCACAATTCCTATCGGCGCTGGAGAATATAAAGGAAAATGTGAATAGCCTTTTACTTTTTTTTACAATCTCGGTTTTTTTTTTTTACTATCCTAACTTTATCATTACCCTCAGCAACGGTCACGAAGAAACATTCCAGAAATGAGGAAGATGAGGGAGTCGAAATCTATGGTGTTCAAGAGAAGTTCAAGGTATGATTTCATTTACTAAATATTTACAAAACTTAATTAGAAGAGTTTTATAAATCTTTTTTTATTTTCAATAAAGAATCCTCGGTTTAGAGAAGGCAGATCTGACGATGAGGATGAAATGCAGACTGATGCTTGACGTTTAGTGATTTTAGTCAATTAAAAATTTGTAAGCTTGGCTGAGATGGTCATTTTGATACGGTGATTCATTGGTTATTATCTCAAAAATCAAAATTGCAATAACAATTATGATCCAGAACTAATCACGCTTGGGTTTTATCTTAAACAAATTAAATGTCTTTGTACAATGTTCCTGGAGTAGTAACATTCTTAAAGCTAGTAGATTATTATATGACTTATATCCAATCGAATTTAAAATTAAATGTGAAAATCATGATTTTCAAAATTTATTCGTAGTTTAAAATATTTGCTTATTAAACGGCTGATTAATTATGTAACGGATTTTCAAATTTCAAATAATAGGACGAAGGGGTACGGCATAGTATAGAGATACATCAATTTCTGAATTTTGTGTAGAGTATCGATGTGAACGAAATTGATTTTTGAAAAAGGGTTATTTTGTTTTTATTAGAGCAATTTAAAATTTTTTTATAAGGAATAGTAAAATAAAATTTATATATTTAAGTTTCTTACAATTTTAAAAAGGTAAAAATTTTTTAATTAATTTTGATTAATTAAACTGATTAGCAATGTGAATTAAGTTAAAAATCATTTGTATTTGTTATTTTTTTATTTTTTATTTTTATTAAAAGATTAATTAGTATGTTTTGGTTAGTAATCAATCAATAAGGTAAACTAAATTAATTAGTTAAATTTAGTTAATTGAATTATTTAGTTTATATTAAAAAAAAATTTAAATTAGTTAATACAGATTAGAATTGATTGTTATATATTAATTAAAATTAATTAATATTGAGAAAGTTAGATTCTATAGTTTAACAGTAAAGCTGCTAATCTTTCACAGATAAGATCAACAGTTTGAGTTAGATTAGGGGCAAAAATTTAAGAATTTTAATTCTATAATTTAAAATAGAAATTAAATCAAATGTAAAGTACTGTAAAAAAGTTTTAAAATAAAGTGCAAAGACAGAAATAGAAATTTTTGAAAAAAGATCAATTCTGTAAAGGAAAAATACTATATATAATAGCAGTATTACAGAAGGTTTAGCTATATAGCAATATTATACAAGCAAGTCTTCAGAAAACAAGACAACATCAACATTTCTGTATTCAACTTACAAAGTACTTAATTAGAAGAATAATATAATATAGCTAAATAACTAGAATAATAATATGTAAAGAAGTTTTGTGACAAAGAATTAGTCTAACTAAAATTAGAACACCTTAGACAAATACTAGTAAAAGTATTAAAAATATTATCTAATAGGCAGTCATACATTACAACTTAAATGATAAGCATTATATCTATATACAATAAATCAAAATTTCAAATTTTCTTGCAATACTAAGCTGATAATATATTAGTATATAATCAGTAACATATTTACAGAAAGCCTACAAGAAGTATATATAATTAAGTCATAAACTATACTAATTATAAAAAACAATTAAAAAAGATATATTTGTTATTTGGAAATATACCTACATGGTACAAAAATAAGCAAAATACAAAGTAGTTCTTAAATTATTTGCTAATAATAAAATTGACTTCTGATATAACTAAACAAAAAGCTAGACAAACTTTCATAAATATTTAAAAATAATTTTAGAACCTATTTAATTATATTCAAAAACTAGAATTAATTTGTTATTTAATAACAAATGAGTATTGCTAAAAGAAAACCTAATAATCTAAAAATAGATATTATGAAATCCATAATTCTATTTTTAGATTGTTAGGTTTTCTTTTGGTAATACTCAAATATATTTGATTTTTTTTAAAAATTTAAATAATTATTACAGATTGGTTAAAAGTTATAATATTTTGTCTAATATATAAATCAACAAGCTTTAACTATTCTTGTTATTTTTGTTTAGTAAATAGAGAAAATTTAGCTAATTTAAAACTTACTAAACATGATTTAAAACTTAGAAATTATAAAAATATACTAAATTATTATAATAAGAATAAAGAAAATATAGTTTGTATTAAATCAATATAGAATTTTAAGTAAATTTAATAAAATATTTAATTAAAATATTTTAAAATAATTTAAAATACTAAAAATATTTTAATAATATAAAAGAATAATATATTATAAATATATACAAATAAATTTAAAATATATTATTAAGAGTCTAGAACTAGTACTGCAAAGAGTTAAAATGCCTAGAAGAACAATAAAATACATCCTAAATCTGTTTTATGAAAGACAACTAAAAATTATCACAGCTCATAGTCTAACAAAAAAGATAACAAAAGAAGATGCCATAGATCAAGAAGAAGTAATATCTCCATTAATATGGTAACTTTTCTATAATCTACTCTTAAAAAAAATATAAAAAAATAAAAATTTAGAATATATAGTAAAACAACAGATCAAAAAAAAATATAATGTAGCAACATCACAAAGTACCACCAAGTAGCCATTGCATATGCAGATAATACAATATAGATTGCAAATAATAAAAAATAACTAATAGAAATATTAAAAATAGCAAAAGAATTTTTAAGATAAATAATATAGAGATAAATAGATCCAAATCAAAGTATTAATAATGAATACAAAAGTAAAGAAAGAGAAAAGAAAAGTGATCTTTGAAGAAAACAAAATAACAGAAGAAACAAAAAACAAAATAGTTTGCTTACTATAAATATGACCAAATAACAGAATGAGTAAAGTAAAGTGTTAATAAAAAAAAAAGCTAAAAAAATAATCAGCCAAACAATAAGAAATTTTAGATACAAAAAGATGATAATGAGTCAGATTGCATATATAAACAATATAGTAATAATACCAAAATTAAGTTATATGTTACAGCTAATAAAAATGTTAGAAAAAAGTATAAGTAAAGTACACCAACTAATAATAAGTTTAGTGAAGTAAAAGAGCAATCTACAAAGAACATTAGAAAACTACATAATGAAACACAAAGATCTTAAAAGCTGCAAAACATTATAATAAGAATTAACAACAAAACAAATAAGTGACCTATTAGCAAGACTCAACAGACAAGATAGTCTTGAACAGTTAACAAAACTAAGAATAACACAAGAGTGTCAAAGAGCAGGTTTAATAAAAGATATATGGAAAATAAAGAAGATGCCAAAAAATATAGAAGATTAAAAAAGTAATCTAACTTGTCTGATATTACTAAAAGCAAGAAAGCTTAATATAAATATAAGAATAAAAGACAATTTATGAACAATGTTTGGATATAAAATCAAAATAAAAGAACTCATAGATATACAGTTACAGAGAAGAAGTGGTACTAGAATAAATGAAGCAGGCTTAATATATCTAAACCAGTTGATAAATACTAAAGAAGAAAGATTAATTATATGGCAGCAACTAAAAAGTTACCAAGATCTATTGAGTAAAGGAAAAAAAGCAGAATGGTTCAAAGCAATAGAACTAAAAGTACTCATTAGACCAAAAAATAAAGAAGTTAAAAACAATTTAAAATAATCAGACAAAATACTCAAGCAATGCAAATGAGATGGAAGTATATTTCAGAGGACAAAAGAAGAAAAAAATAGGTAGCATATAATGCACAGAACAATCAACAGTTAGGAAAGATAATCAAAAAAAAAGAAAAAAATACTAGTAGAACATTGGCAAATGCAGAGTAAAGAAAATGAATTAGTTATCAAAAATTAGCAGATGTAAGGGTTGTCAAAAGAAGAAAAACACTGAAAAAATAGTTGCCAATAGTAGATAAGAGTAAATAACAAAATCAAAATGATTTTAGATACATTAATAAAAAAAAACAGCAACAAGATTAAAATAATAATAGATCAAATAACAGAAACAATAAAGACAAACAACTCAGTAATAGAAGAACAGAAACTTAAGAGACTAAGGATAATAAAAGAATCAGAAATAGAGATAATCAGATAGCAAAAGTTAAAAGACAATATTAGTCAAGAAATAGTAAAAGTTTTAAGAAGAAATATAATAAGAAACAAGAACAAGTATATAATATACACAGATAAAATAGCAAATCTGAAGACTAAAGAAAATACAAGAAGCAGAAATAGTATAGGCATAAGGTAAGTGCAAACAGATGAAACACAAGAATAGCCAGAAGAAAAGATAGCATTAGGTCTAAAAATATGACAACCATTGACAATAGCTGAGTTAGTAGCAATATGTGCTGCAATTTTAACAATATCAAGAGAAAAACAAATATAAATATATACAGATAGCAATACAGCAATAAGAAACATTAGTAAAGATTTAGAACAAATATGCAGAAATAAGATTCTTAAAAAAAAGAATGCAATATAGGTAATGAAAATTAAAGAGTTTATTATGACAAAGAAAATTCAAATAAAGTTTGTTAAAGTTTTGTTAAAGTTAAGAGCTATAGTAAAGATAGATGGAATAATAAAGCTGATAGTTTATTAAAAAAAGATGTAATAAGTAAAAAGATAATATAGGTTGAAAAAGTCAGTTATGAAGAGATAGAGTACTGCTTAGAGTAAAAAAACAAACATACTAACATACTAACAAGACTGCTATGCAAATTGATAACAAATGCAAGGTTAGAAGAAATAAAAGCAATTAGAGAATTAGAACCAGAAACAGAAATTATGATTTATGATTGGATATATTTTTAAAATAGACTAAAGATATTGAAAAGAATATACTATACAACAAGAAAATGTAGTGCCAGAAGAAGTGTATTTATAAAGTGCATAATAGATAAACTTTCAAGAAGTATAGCGACTTAGTAAAGTGGATAAGTTGTCAACTCCCTAAGTGGTAGGTTGTGAATTTAAAACCCACCAATGACAAAAATTTGAATAATCACCTATATAATACATAGACAGTATTATAGTGATGGCATTCTGTCAATCAGTTGAGATAGAATACCTGTAACTATAGTTGCACCAGCATGACTGGCAGGTCACAGAGCATCTGTATAACCTTGGTTACACAAAGAAATGCAAACCGATACCAGGCAGTACAAATCTAAAATAAGTCCTTGTGACTGTGTAAATCTGTAGAACTGAAAAACCAGAGCCTACTTGAAAAGTTCTGAGTAGAGAGGTAACACAGATATTTGACAGTACTACTATAAAGGCTAGATCTAGGAAACAGATACCAATGTGAAGGAGCCAGATGGGCAAGAACCTCAGGTGAGGAGTACCACCAACCAAACTGCCAGAACTGAACCAAAGGAAAAGAATATTGGGCCAACTCAATATACCAAGGACAGGTCATAGTTCTACTAGGCTATCTGAATTGGGTGTTTGAGATCAAAGCAGGAGTATATTATAAGTACTAGGAATATGCTATGAAGTAGATGCTGGAACTTGGATGAACTCTACAAGGGCTAGCCTTGTTAATGTTTTATAGAATAGGTAGGTAGTTAACAAGAAGGTACTCCAGAACCTTACAGTCAGGTGATGTATTCTAAAATGTTTAACAGCTTGACAGACATACAAATAGGGAAGCTAAATGTTGGATTAGACAGCACTTAGTTGTACAGGAACCAGGTGTTACTCATCTGGATGTAGTATAAGAATCAGAGTATTTAAATAGGTACCCTCTTAGTAGATTATAGGCATGGCAGCTAGTGTAGAACTCTTGGGCAAACTACTTAAATAGGTAACCAAAAGTTACATGTGTAGCTAGTTGTACACTTATCTTGTACAAGTCATATGTAATGCATTGACCAAAAACACAAATAAAAGCAGTAGCTACTGATAATATTGGCTTTAATAAAATAAAAAAAATATAATATAAATGAAAGAAAATCATATCAAAAAGAAAAAGAAAGTGATAAGATAAGAAAATTAGTTAAAATTAATAAAACAAAAAATATTACCAATAGAAGACAGTATTAAGAAAAAAGAAACAACTTGAAAGATGTAGCTCAAGAATTAAAAATATTAGAAAAACAAATAAAAGAGCTCAGCATTATCACATTACAATATTAAACAAGTTAAACTTTTGATAACTTTGAATATAAAGAGAAAACTCTAACAAAAAATAAAGAAACAAAAATAGAAAATAAAAAGAAACAAAATAGAAACCTTGAAATATTATTAAATAGCAAATTATATAGAATTATAAAAAATATACAAGTTATTGATATAGAAGTAACAAAACAGAAAAAGGAGCCAAACAATAAAGAAAATAAAATAGTCTTTTTTACAGGTACAATTAAGCATAGCTGATAGTCTTCAGAAAACAAAATATATAAAAGAAACAGAATGTTTAAGGCAAATATGTCAATATATACATTGCTAGAAGAAACTAAAAAAAAAAAATAAAGTATGTTCAGTGGCTTTTAGAAAAAAATTATCATATTAAAACAATCAAAGAAGTATTTAAAAATAGAAACAATTAGATAAAAGTAGATTTTAAATTATAAGTATAGTAGAGATACAACAATAGACAAAATTAAGAAAAAGAAAAATAAATAGCTTAAACTTATCTTAGTAAAAACTAAAAACAAAAACCAAAATGCAGAATAGCAAAAGAAACATAACATTAAGAAAAAAAAAAAAATATAAGACAAATAAAATTAAAAAAGGACAATAAAATAGAAAAATTAAATATTAACAATAGAGAAATAGAAGAAAAAGAATATAAGAACACAAGTCAAACAAGAATAGAAAGAAAAAATGCAAAAAGATTTCAAATAGAAAAAGACTTGAAGGCAGATAATTATCTAACAATATAGGACCTAACAGTGAATATTAATATGAAAGAAGTAGAACACATGTGTAGAAATATCAAAGATGTTAAGATAGACTAAATTAAATACAAAACATTGGCAATAATATATACTAAGAGCCTAAAAGAAGAAAACATCTCATAGGTCTTGCTAGTTAATACTTATAAACTAGCAAGAAGGCTATAACTTATAAGACTAGCATAGTTAGTTTATAGCAAAACTATTAGAGCTTTTTAAAAATGTATTAAAAATTTTGCTACTACAATGCTTAAGAAAAAAAGATGCAAAGTTAATATATATATATTAATAAACAGAAATAGTAATTAAAGAAGATCTGCAATAATTACCTTTATATCAAAAAAAAAGATAAAAGCAACACAAACCAAACCAATAAAATTTAACAATACTTGCTCTTTTGACAAAAAGAAAAAAATATAATAAAAAAAGAAGCATCATGTATACTCAACAAAAAAAGAAGAATCATAGACACAGAACCAAGACCTGTTGAAAAAAATACTCAAAAGATTAGAAATACAACAAAACAAGGTAAAAAAGAAAATAAAAAAAACCTAGTTAATCACTTTTAACAATGCCACAGTTAAACTAATGAGTATAGACAAGAAGATCGAAAAGGTTTTGTAAGAGATGTTTGAAAAAAAAAAAAAAATTAAAGACTTCTTGTCAAGTAGAAGAAAAATATAGTAAGAATAAAAGAAAAGTAGATAATACAAAAAAAAAACTAAGACTATTGAAAGAAAAGTAAAAAGAAAAAAAAGTAATAAAAATAGCATATTACAATATTAATAAATTCAAAACCAAAAGTTGAAAATAGGAAAACCTGCTTAGCTAAACAGAAGAGAAGAAAATTGCAATATTAAAAATCACAGAAACAAATCTTATAAAAAGAGTAGAAAGATTCTTAACATATGCTGCAAACAAAAAATATATAAAATACTAGACAAATGCAGCAAAAGACAGAAAAAAAGATCAGATATAGAAATTTTAATAAAAGAATGATAAAAAAAACATATAGATGCAGCTAAGAAAATAAGTGAATACATGATAAAGATCATACTATACTTTAAACAATTAGAGCTAGTAGTAATAGAAGTCTATATATTATTAAATAACAAGACTATAGAAAGAAATATACAATAGAAGATTGTAAAAACAATTGTTAGATAAAAGAGACAAACATAATTTATAATTATATAAAACTTTAATTATATAGTAAACAATATACTGAACAAACAACAATCACAACTAGCAAGTTTCAAAAGGCTACTAATCTTTAATTAAATAAAAAAACAAAACTTTATAGATATATACAGAGACATAAATCCAACAAGCCAAGAATATACATAGTCAAATAAAGAAACAACAATAAGAATTAACTATATATAAATATTAGAAGAACTGGTTTTGAGTTTGCAAAAGGCAAATATTGAAAAAACAGAAGAAATTACAAAAAGTAATTATAAAATAATAATAGCAAAAATATAGATTAAATACATGATAGAAAAAAATAATCAAAAACATTATATTTATATTATTAAGCAAAATCAGAAGATTAAGAAAACTACATGCAAGAGTTGCAAAAGTGATTAGAAGTAAAAAAAAAGTTTAAAAGATATTCAAAAAAAGTGCAAAATAAAAAGAAACATATAAGCAAAATAAATATTATAAGATACAATAAAAGAAACAATTATCATTATATTAAATAAGCATATATTTACAAAAAAATATATAGCACAATAGCAAATAGATGAAATAATTAAAAAAACAATAGCAAGAAAAAGACATTGTAAAGCTTTAAAGATTAATTAAATATATAAAGATATAAAAGATCCAAGAAGTAACAAAAAAAGAAAGAAGTAAGACAAATGAACAAATAAAAGCACTAGGCAACAAACTAAATACAAGGCTGCCAAAATTACAAAAACATTGGTCATGTGCCTAGATAAAAGACAAAAGAATAACAGAAGCTTTTACAAAAAAGAAAGAAGAAGGAATAAAAACAAGTACAAAAAAGGCAAATAGAAAAAAATATAAATAAAAGATGCAAAATAATTAAAATAAACTAAGAAAAAATGATAGTTAGTCTTCTAAATAGACCATATAAGAAGATAAGACTTGATAGACTTATTAAACAAGTAGAAGAGAAGACATATCTAATAATTAAAACAGAAGAGATTAAGACAGACATAGTAGAATATTATAAAATACAGTTTAAGAAAAGAAATACCAAATTAAAATTGATAACAGAAAAGTGAAAAAAGGTATATAAGCTAAGAAAAAATATTAAAAAGAACTGGTATGCAAAAGTTGAAGAAAAATTAAAAAAAAAAAATGAAAAGAGATACTAAGAGACTTAAAGATAGGAACAGCTTCAGGTATCTTAGATATAAGTTATATACTAATCAAAAAAATAGAGAAGAAAATACAAAAAGTCTTACAGACTTATGTTTAAAAACAGAAAAAATTTTGATAAATTAGAAAATAGCACAAATGTACTTAATATCAAAAGATGTAGAGTAAAAATATAATTTAAACAACATTTACTCAATAGCATTAATTAAAACATTTAGAAAAGTTGTAACAAAGATAGTAACAAAAAGGCTTGCCAAAGTATTTATGAAAAAAGAAATACTTAGAGGACTAAACTTTGTAGACCTTTCAAAAAACTTAATAGAGTAATTAGTACAGATTCTAAATATAATAATAAAAAAGACAAAAGAAAAAGACAAAGAAATATGGATACTGTTACAGAATATAAAAAAAGTATTTAACTTAGTTTCTTTTAAAAGCCTTAAATTAGCATTGCATAGAATCAAAATACCTAAGAGAACAATTAAATATATATTAAACCTTTTTTACAAAAAACAATTAAGAATAATTATAGCTTATAGTCTAATAGAAGAAATAATAACAGAAGATGAAATAGATCAAAGTAAAGTAATTTTACTATTAATATGGAATTTTTTCTATAACCTACTACTAAAAAGAGTTTAAGAAAATGAAAGCTTAGAGTATACAGTTAAGCAGCAAGGTCAAAGAGGTATGCAATGCAACAATATTACAAAATATTATTAAGCAGCAATCACATATGCAGATGATACAACATGGATTGCAAACAACAAAAAGCAACTATTAGAAATTTTAGAAATAGCTAAAGAGTTTTTTGAAATAAAAAATATAGAAATAAATGGATCAAAATTAAAACTAATAATAATAAATACAAAAATTAAAAAAAAAAAAAGAGCAGTAATATATAGAAAGAATAAAATAATAGAAGAACTAAGATATAAAATAGTTTGTTTATTGGAAATATAATTAAACAGAATGTGAGAAGTATAAGTAAAAAAGAAAGTAAAAAGAATAATAAGCTAAATAATAAGAAATCTAAGGTATAAAAAACAACAATAAGCTAGATTGCATATAGGACTGTTAAAAACTTAAGTTGGCTTAAAGTAACTTTAAAAGTCAACTTAAGACAACTTCAAGTTATACAAAAATTATATAACAAATTTTCATTTTATAGATTTTTATTTAAAAGATAACAATAATAATAAAACTAAATATAGTAGTAATAAAAAAATAAAACTACATAACACTTGTTTTTTTTATTCAATAACTATAAAAAAGTGATATATTAATTGTTTAAAAGTTTGTTTTATTGAATTGTTCTTTCAATTTAATTGAGTTTCAGTAAAATAAAAACTAAGTTCAAAATTTTTTATTGTAAACCAAAAAAGCATTAATTTGAATTGTTAGCAAATCACAATATTATAATATTATGTAATTGCTAAAATTAACTTGGAATCAACTTAAAAAATACTTGATTAAAGGTCAGCTTAGAATCAACTAATTAGAGTTGATTAACAGTCCTAATTGTATATAAGAACCTTATAACAAAAAGAAGCATTAAACTATTTTAAATTTTACTATTTAGAGAAATGTGATAACCTAGTGAAGTGGTTAGGTTGTTAACTCTCAAGTGGCAGATCTAAAGTTCAAATTTCAGTAATAATAAAAATTTGCAATTCTTTTTGTATTATAATTAACTGTTTTCTGTAATTGGCTGAAATTAGATATCTATAACCCATATCATACCAGCATGACTGGAAGGTTTAAACACTCATACAATATTGTATAAAGGAACATAAACTGATACCAGGTGGTGTGAACCTATAATAAGTCTTTAGACTATATAAATCACAAGAATTATGTAGAAAGACAAAAGCCCACTTGGAAAACCTAAATAAAAAGATAATCTAAATTTTTTTAATAGTACTATTGTAAAGACTAAATCTATGAAATAAAGCTAAAACTTGTAAAATTAGGCAAATATGCTGGTCTTTGGAAAGGAATCAGATGAACCAACCAGGCTACTGAAATTTTTGAATTTTAGAAAAAAAGAGTATATGCTAAAGAACATGTAAACCAGAGATATAATTACAATCTATCTTTTTAGACTATTTGAAATGACAACTTAATGGAACTTGAATTAAATATCAAAGTAGTAGAAATATGTTGTAAAGTCAATATTGAGGTTAGAATAAACTCTACAAGGGCACAACAGTTTAATAATATGTTCTGACTACAAGTATTGGTTTTGGCTATTGCAATACTAGTTTAGCTATAAGAATAGAATACAGAAAATTTTGAAAGGTTTAGTACAAGGTTAAAGGTTTTTTATATAATTAAACTGCTTTAAAAACTTAATAGCTATAGCATATTTTTATTAGCATTGGCTAGGATTATTGGTGAACAAAGATAAATAGATGGATATAGAAACTAAAATATTTAAATAGAGAATCTACAAGAAGGTTTTAGGTATAACAGCTAGTATAGAACCTTTAGGTAAACTACTTAAATTAGACAATGACTAAAGTTGTATAAGTACAGTAGCTAGTTGTACACTTTTTTTATAATTGCTTTCTGTGGTTGTTATGCAACTATTAGCCAAATATACTATTATATAAAATCCTGAGTTGCAAATACTCATCTTAATATTTAAAAAAAAAATTTTTTTTTATTATTTAAAAAAGTATATTTCATAATTTAGTAATTAAAATTAAATAATTTTTATATTATTAAATTTATCTTATTAAGAAAAATTAAATAATATAAAAATTATTTTATTCTAATTAATAAGTCATAAGATATAGTTATTTAAATAGTAAAATTTAATGGTAGAATATATATAGATCATTTTTATATAGTTATGTATAGTATTTTAAAATTTTATCTAAAATTGATATATGTTACTAATAAAACTTTTTTATTTTTTAATTAATTAATAAAAAAATTTTATAATATTTTAAATAAAATTATTTATCTATTATAGTAAAATTTTGAAATATTATATTATTTTAAAAAAAAAATACTTGTATATATTACAAAGTTATCCAGGTTTGACCAAAATTTTCCAGGTTACACAAAATTATTGAATTTGATTGGTTAATTTACATAACTCTATAAGTTAATTTAATTAATAAATTTTATATCTAATCTTTAAAAGGTCATAACTTATTAAGTTTTTATTCAATATTAATGATTTTACTATTATTAGAATCAGAAAAACATGTTTTACAAACTTTTTTTATTAATTAAAATTAGTTTACTTCATATAATTTTTTATAAAATTAAATATAAAAAAACTTTACTATTAGGTTTATATATAATTTTAAAATACTATACTCTACCCTTAAAATGGCCTAATAACTTTTTTTGCTATAAAGGTCTCTATATATAAACAATATAGTAATAATATCCAAACTAAGTTATATGTTACAATTAATGAAGATGTTAGATAAAAGTTTAAATAAAATACATCAACCAATTATAAGTTTGGCAAAACAAAAAAACAACTTACAAAGAATAATAAAAAACTGCATAATAGAATATAAAGATCTTAGCAGCTGTAAAACATTATAACAAGAGTTAACTATAAAGCAAGTAGGTAGACTTTTAGTATAACTAAACAGACAAGACAGTCTTGAACAGCTAACAAAGTTAAGAATAACATAAAGCTGTCAAAGAGCAGATTTAGCAAAAGACATATAGAAGACAAAAAAAAGATCAGAAATATTAATATGTTTAAAGAATAACTTAGCATATTTTACAATACTCAAAGTAAAAAAATTAAAAATAAATATAAGAACTACAAGTAAACTATGAACAATATTTGGTATAGTACTAAAATACAAGTAATTGTAGATGCACATTTGTGAAAAAAAGAAGTAGTTAAAATACATAAGCAGGTCTAATATATCTAAATCAGTTATTTGATATAAGAGAAGAAAAGCTAATTATATAGCAGCAATCAAAAAACTATTAAGGCCAATTGAATAAAGAAAAAAAGCAGAATGGTTCAAGGCAATCAAATCAAAAGAGCTCAGTAGTTCAGAAAGTAAAGAAGTACAAAAATGCTTTAAAACAAGTAAACAAAATATTCAAACAATGCAAGTTAAATAGAAACAGATATCAGAAGATAAAAAAAAGAAATAATAAGTAGTATATAATGTACAAAATTATAGACAGTTAGAAAAGGTAGCTAAAAAGAAAAAAAAGAAAGTATTAATTGAACACTGACAAATGCTAAGCAAAGAGAATAAGTTAACAATCAAGATTAATAGATGTGAAGGATATATAAGAAAAGAAGAACAGATAAAGAATAGCAGCTAGCAATGGATAAGAGTAAGCAGAAATATTAATATAATTCTAGATGCATTTATGAGAAAGGATAGCAATTAAATTAAGATAACAATAGACCAAATAATAGACAAAACAAAGATAGACTGACTAGAAATTAAAAAGCAAAAGCTTAAAGACATTATAATGATAGAAGAGCTAGAGACAGAAATTATTAAATAACAGATTAAAAAAAAATATTAGTTAAGAAATAATAAAAGTTCTAAGAAGAAATATTATAAGAAACAAGAACAAATATACAATATATACAGACAGGGCAGCTAATGTAAAAGGTAGCAAAAAAGTAGCATCTAAAAATAATATGAGTATAAAATAGGTTTAAACAAATGAAACATAAAAATAACCAAAAGAAGAGATAGTATTCAAACTAAAAAACTGGCAAATATCAAAAATAACCAAAAGAAGAAGTAGCATTCAAACTAAAAAACTAGCAAATATCTACAATAGCAGAGTTGGTAGCAATTTAGATAACAATTTTAACAATATCAAAAGAGAAGCAAATAGAGATATATACAGATAGTAATGCTGCAATAAGAAACATTAATAGAAGTTTGAAACAAGCAGACAGAAACAAGATTATTAAAAAAAATAATGCAATATAGATAATAAAGACTAAAAACCTTGTTAAAATAAAAAACATTCAAATAAAGTTAGTTAAAGTAAAAAGTAATAGCAAAGATAAATGAAATGATAAAGCTAATAGTTTAGCAAAGAAAAGAACAATAAGTAGAAAGATAGTACAAGCTGAAAAAGTTAGTTGTAAAGAGATAGAGTACTGCCTAGAGTAGAAAAATAAATAAACTAATATATCTACAAGACTGCTTTGCAAGTTATTATTGAATGCAAGACTAGAAGCAAAATAGAAAAAAACAAGAGCAGTTAAAGATCTAGAACCAGAACAAAATCACAATTTATAATTAGACCTACTTTTGAAAAAGACTAAAGATAACTAAGGAAATACATTGTGAAACAAGAAAAAGCAGCTTTAAAAAAAAACATATATTTTTTTTTTGTTAAAAGCTATACTTTGTAGTGATACTTTATTAACTTTTATTATGTTAGCTATTACAACTATTTTTATAGAGATAAGAGTACAACTAGTTATACATGCAACTTTTGGTTGCCTATTTAAGTAGTCTGGTCTAAGGTTCTATACTAGATGCTATATCTATAACCTACTAAAAGATTATTCATTTAAACCCTCTGATCATTCACTCTGTTATGATGTAACCTCAAATAACCCCCTATATATACCTAACTGGTATACCATCTAAGCAATATGGTATCTATTCTTTTTGTACTAGTTCCTAGGCTATTACATATTTCAGAACACATCATCTGCCAGTAAGATGCAAGGGGCTCTCTATTGTTAACTATCTATCCACTTTTAGAACACTAACAAAAGCTACCCTTACAGAGTTCACTCAGACCCTGGCACTAACTTCACAGCATATCTTTAGTACTTTTAGTATACTTCTGCTTTGATCTCAAACTTCTTATCCAGATAGCTTGGAAGGACTGTAACCTGTTTTTGATATATTAAGACTAATCCAATATCCTTTTTCTTTAGTCTGAAATCTAGCAGCCTGGTTGGTAATACCTTTCACCTAAGGTTCTTGCCTGCCTGATTTCTTCACATTGGTATCCATTTCCTAGGTCTAGCCTTTACAGTAGTACCATCAAAGATCTGTATTATCTCTTTGCTTAGAATTTCCAAATAAGTTCTAGCTTCTTAGTTCTACAAATTTACATAGCCTAAGGATTTATTTTAGGTTTGCACCACCTGGTACTGGTTTGCATTTCTCTGTATAACAGGTTACATGGATTTTTCAGACCTGCTAGTCATACTGATGTGACTATAGTTACAGGTATCCTATCTCAACTGATTGACAGAATGCTGTCATCATAATACTGTCTATATATTATATAAGTTATTATCTAAATTTCACTATTAGTAGGTTTTAAACTCACAACTTATCACTTGGGAATATGACAACTTATCTACTTGACTAAGTTATCATACTCTTCAAAAGAAGCAGTATATAATAAATAAATTTTTGATTTTAAAAAACTTAACAAAAGAAGGTCAAATATATGTACAATAATAGAATGCCAAATATGCCAAAATAAAGTAAAAGAAATGTAAACATACTTAGTAACATGCAAGAGGCAAAAAAATCTTTAGAAGAGAATCCAAAAAGTAACCATTGTAATAGCATAAAAAAGACTCAAAAAAGAAGAAAAAATCTAAATTCTTTTATATATGTTATATATAGCACTTTTTGAAAAAACAGAAGTAAAAGAAGTAAAAATAAGAGAAGCTTTAATCAAAGGCCTAATTTTAAAAAAAAATTGCAAAACAGATTAATACAGCTCTTAAACACTAAGTCAAGACAGCAGTTTACAAATACAGTAAATATCAGATAGGTTAGTCTTAGGTTTGCAAAAAACAAAAATCAAAGAAGTAGAGAAGATTACAAAGAGTAATCACAAGAATAGTAACTGCAAAAATATGGATTAAGCATATAATAGTAGAAAAAAGCAAGGCAGAGATGAAAAGAAAGAAGCAATCAAGAACAGTATACTTTTATAATTAAGCAAAAGTAGAAGATTGGTAAAATTATACACAAGAGTTATTGCATTTAGATATCATTAGAGTAGTCAGGTAATGCTAGGCTTAGTTGTTAAGGATATTTATATAATTGCAAATGTAATTTCAAAATCTTAATAAAATACTAGCATGATTGCTTAAGAAAAAAAAAATTATATGTTAAATTTAATTATGCTAATATTGATATTTTTTTTAAGAAAATTTTTATTAGTATTGATTTATGTTATTTTGAATCAATATGACTTAAAAACTATATATAACATCATAATCAATTATAATAACTGATCATATAAAAATAATTTGTTACAACAAACTATAATATAAAATCAAAATAATATATAACACAATCACTATTGATCAGTAATTTCTTTGCTAAGTAATGATTTACTTTATTTTTATTTAACATTCATTTATTCAATTTAATTATTATTACAGTATTTAAAATATTATTTAAAAACCAATATAAGTTAATCAATTATTTTATATCTTTTAACTAATATCTAATTATCTTTACACTAATCATTCATTTATAATTTATCTAACTATTATCTTGATATTTAAAACATTATTCAGAAACAACATAGAGTTAATAATTTTATGCTCTTTAATTAATATTTGTTATCATACCAATTATTCATCTAAATATAAATTATATGAATAATAAATATCTAGCATTGTTTGTATTCAAATAATGCCTATTTAATATATTAAATTTTTAGTATTCAAGTCATTATATATCAAATTTTTTAATTTTAAGGGTAGGGGTGGTGTAGATCATTTGTTATATAATTTTCCTAGCAAATAAAATTTTATATATAAAAAAAAATATATTACTAATAAAACTTTTCAGTATTATATTTAATTGTTACCAAAATTTAATAATATATAAATCTATATCTTCTAATTATTTTGATAAAATTTTATAATTTATTTTATTTAAAAAAAAATACTTTATATATTACTAAGTTTGCCTGGGTCAGCTTATGAGTTTCCTAGATCACACAAAATTTATATAGGAAATTTATGTAATGTAACTAATATTTTATATGTAAATTATATGATATCATATGATTTGCTATAAAATTACTAGTAAAAATAATTTACATCACCCCTACCCTTAAGTTATATAATAGTTGTTAAATTGTAGCATTTAATAAGTTAAATTTTTTAATTTTAAGTCATATTATTATTATTATTATTGTTATCAAATTATGACTAAATGTTTTAATTTTAAATCATGTAATAGTTGTCAAATATGCATTAAAATATATTAAATTTTTTGACAATCTGTATTAATTATTGAATTGTGATAATAATAATAATTATTAAAATTTAACTGTTAAATTTTAATCAAATTAGCTTAAAATTTGATATAAATTTAACTGTTAAATTTTAATATAATAAAATTAGTTAATAAAATTCAACTTACATTAATTTGATCTATAAAATTAGATTAATTAAATTATTAACATTTTGTTTATATTAGTGGATTAAGAACTAGTTCTATAATATATAATTATGTAATAATTGTGAAGAACTTTTACAATTGGATTAGTAGTTTGAATTTATTGCAATATGTTTAAATAAAAAAAATAATAGATATTAGAGTATTAGTAAAATAAGATAACTAACAATTGAAGAAATAATTATTCTAAATTGTTTATAATACATAAGTATGTAATAATAATAAAGTTCTTCATAATTAGATTATTAAATTTGAATTTACTATATTATATTTAAAGAAAAGAGTTAATTACTAATTAGAAATTGGTCTGTTAATATTAATACAAGCCAAATAATATTTAACACAGACCAAATAATATTTAATACAAGTCAGATTATATGCTAATGCAAGTCAAATAATCTTATTAAAAATCTAATATAACCAATTAAAATAAATTGTCATCTAAAAAAGTTTTAAAAGTTATGTGATATTGTTAATTTTAGATCAACTTATAGCTGTTTTTATAAATTCTAAAAACTTTAGCAAAAATTAATTAGCCAAATATTTGCCAATTTGTTAAGTTTATCAGAACTTATAGAATTAGCAAATATTTAGTTAGTTAATTTTTGCTGAGTTTTTCAGAATTTATAAAAACAGCTATAATATCATAAATTTTATCTGGCCTATCAATATATAATCTAAAAATTCAATATTTTAAAATTAACATAACTGATTTATATAAGCAATTAATTATAGCAATTGATCAAATTAATATTATACAGTTACATTTTTAATAATATAGTCAATTTGTAATATATTAAATTATAAAATTTTGTTAGTACTAAAAGTATATAAATAGGGTGTAGCAACCTAGTGAAGTGGTCAGGTTGTCAACCCTCCAAGTGGTAGGTTGGGTGTTTAAATCCCATCAATAGCAAAAATTTGGATAATCATCTATGTAATATTTGTATTATGGCAACTGTTACTAATGATTGGGTTAGGATACCTGTAATGGTAATCACACCAGCATAACTGGCAGGTCATAGGGCATCTGTGTAAGTATGACATTATATAAAGGAATGCAAACTGACAAATTGGGCAGTGCAAACACTAGATAAGTTCTTGTAGCTATGTAAATCTGTTGAAATTGGGTAACAAGAAGTCCATTTGGAAAAACCTGAGTAAAGAGGTAGCTGGATCTTCGATGGCCCTACTGTAAAGGCTAGCTTGGGGAAATAGATACCAAGATCGTAGTACCTAGTCATAGTAGCCAGACGGGCAAGACCTCTGAGTTGGGAGTCTTAGGAGTACCACTAACTAGGCTGCTAGAATGAACTGAAGAAAAAGAATATCAGGCCAACTTAATATACTGATGAACTAGTCATAGTCCTATACAGGCTATCTGAATTGAAAGTTTGGTAAAAAGGCTAGACAAAAGGCAGGGATATACTAAAGTACTGGGGTTATGCTGTGAAATAGATGCTGGAATCTAAGTGAACTCTATAAGGGCATAGTGGTTTAATGATTAGCCCTGACCACAAGTGTTAGTTCTGCTATAGTGATACCTAGATCAGCTATAAAAATGGGTACAGAAGGCTCTAGAGAGTTTACCTCAAGGATAAATTAGTTTTAAGGTTAAGGATGATGATCTGAGCATCTGATATGACTAGTGATGTTAACACAGATTACAGGTTTAGAGGGTTTAAAGTGAAACACTCAAGCAAAAGTGTTAGGTACAGCAATTGATAGGAAACCTTTGGGCGAACTCCTTAAATAGGTAATATAGAAAAGTTACACATATAGCCAATTATATGCTCTCCTGTAGTAGTTCATTAAACTACAATACTGATAAATAATTAATAAAAGTCAAAAGACCAAAGAGGTCACCTTAATATCAAAAAAAAAACTAAAAGTATATAATATATAAAAAAAATTATTTGAAATAATTTATAAATTTGAATAGTTGCTCTTGTTTCTTATATATAGATTTGATTTATATAGTACATTGAACACTCCAATACTACATACTTCATACTCTGTTTCTGGTATAATGGCTCACTTATAATTTTATTTTAAATTATTATAATATTATACTTTTCTATAGTAATAGAAATAATGATAACCAAAATTTAATCTTGTAGTAAGAATTATATTTCATTATACTTTTTATAGTAATAAAAATAATGCTAGTTAAAATTAAACTTATAATAAAATTTATATTTATAAGTCTATATTATTTGATTACTAATGCTTAAATCTATTTTTTTTTAATATATTTATAAAGCAATTAGGTGAATGCACAGTAAAACTATTTTTTCTACTAATTATGAATGAACTAAAAAAATTTGCTTATAAATTGTACTTAAACAATAATAATTTAATACCTGTAAAATATAAAAACTCTAATATTTGCAAAATATGTAACTGTAAAATTTCTTTTAATTTTTTGTAATCAGTAATTTTACTTGACTGCAGGCATTTTTTTTACTAAAAGTATATTATGAAATATAATTATTGTTTTTGCAAATATAAAGATTATAAAACACCAAATTAGTATATTGAAATATTTACTTCACATTGTCATAAAAAAATATTAAACATATTATTATAAAGTTAGTATATTATGAAATAGTATTAGTAGTTATATATATTTATTATTATATTTTATATTATATTTATTATTAGTTTTTTTTTTTAAATATTAACGGTGAGGCCATGCTATTTATTATTAGTTATTAGTTAGTTGATAGTTATATTATATAGTAAATAGATAAAAGGATCTTAATTGGCTATTAGAAATGTGATACAGCCACATGACATTAAGTAACATCTGTGATGTTCTATTATCTTACAAATCCCAAGTATCTCTGTACAAGTTTTATATATTCTAGCACCAAATTATTATGCTAAGTACTACAGTACAAGAATCTCAAATATTTCAACATGAATCCCAAGTGTTCTCACATGAACTCTAAGTATTTCTGCACAAATCCCAAATGCCTTTGCACCTATTACTTCAAGCACAATATTATTTAATATTATTTGAGTCTCTACTATCCCAAGTACAATGATATCTAAGGTTGTTCAAACTCCATTACCTGAGTATAGTATCAAGTAATGTTGCTTGAATTCCCACTATTACCACTAGGTAAAAAGATATATAAAGGTACCTTTTTCTCTTTTCTGCCAATTCTAAGTACTTATACTTCAATCTAGATTCTTTTACCTTTATCTTTAACTTGTAAAAGTGATATTTCTCCTCTAGGATAATTTCTATAGGCAAGGTTGTCACTATGTGTTTATTTAATAAAGTTAACTATATATTGTTATTATCTTGAACCATTTGCTTGCTGCTATATAGTAAAGTGAACTACTACATCTCTATTTTGTATATATTTACAATAGTCAATTACTGTACCAGGTAACCTTGTTACTTGGTTGTATTGTACTAAGAAGGCTACAACTCTGTAACATTTTAGTGTCTTCTGACAAAAATATAAAAATTTATCTTAGGAAAAGAACAGAAACTTTTTTCAAACAAACTATTCCAGAAAGCAATTCTCTCTCTAGAAAGAATTTTTTTTATTTTGAAAGTAGCAATTGTAAAAAAGCATTTTTGAAATATTGGAATTATTATTTTAGATATACCTTTACTAACTCAAATTGAATTGAATTATTTTGTATTTTGCATTTGTATTTTGTATT
>CAJVQA010000951.1:0-28701 GCA_910591915.1 Cetraspora pellucida | reverse complement strand
TGTAGTATCGAGTGTATTTGAGTT
Source organism: Cetraspora pellucida (assembly GCA_910591915.1). NCBI lineage: Eukaryota > Fungi > Glomeromycota > Glomeromycetes > Diversisporales > Gigasporaceae > Cetraspora > Cetraspora pellucida. The sequence continues at coordinate 28,677 of CAJVQA010000951.1, read as the reverse complement.
AAGAGTATGTTGTAATGAGGTATCGATAAGGCTAAGTAGTAGTTGGTTAGATGAACAAGTTGTTCAGTGAAAGTGTAAACTAGTTTGGTGGCATTGGTGTCAAGTAGGTAAGTATGAAGAATAGCATTTATATAGAATATGTGGAGCAGAAAGTTCATCTAATAGAATTTTAATTCTAAAGGAATTGAGAGTAGAGAACTAAAAGTTATAAGAAAAGTTTGAGATTTTTTAATTATTGTTAATATAAAGCCAGATAGCTTGCCAGTTAACTTGGTTAAGAATTTTGTGCTATTTTTGAAAATGATTTTGTGTTATCTAGAGTGCATATATATATGCATGATATATTGTACGAATGCTACAATGAATAGGTAACTCTAAGGGAAAATTCTCAAAGGTTAAAGTATAAGCTAAGTTGTAAGTATTATAAGATGTAAAAATAAGATATAGCAGGTTGTAATAGTTATGTGCTAGTTGGTCAGCAAGGTTGTTATATTTGTTATCCTAATAAGCAGTAACTTTGTGAAAGATAATATGAATATTGTATAATTTAATGAAATTGATAAGTGTGTTCCATAATGGGAAATATAGTATATGAGTATATGGTATAGTTGTTGTTAGCTTGGAAAGTATAAAGTACAGAATCATTTGAAACTTGAACCCATCCAATACCTATTGAGCATTGTGAGGTGCTCAAGTTTATAACTGAGCCATCTGTATAAAAATGAAGTTCTGATAAGTTGGAGTTATAATTAGCAATTTGCAGAAGATTGTTTGTAAGTGAACTGTGTTTAAAGATATTTGGAATTAAGTATATTGTAATAGTGATATTAGAAGAGTTTGGAGTTTGAATAGGATGTCTAATTCCAATAAAATATATAAGATCAAGATGGTTAGCATTAAAGTTAAGAGTTTTGTTATATATATTAACTTGATCATAAATTTAGTTGAAACATTAATGAAAATAATAATTGTGCATTTGTTAGCTATTGTGTGAGAATTAAGACAACAGCCTGAGCATGTATTTGATTGAATAGGTGAAAAAGAATAGAGATGAGTAAATTGTGATTCAATATGATATTGCCAATAAGTTATAAGAACAGTTCCAGATGGTAAAAGCTGTTTTTTAGCTTTGTTAATAATAATTTGGTTGTCAAGAACTGTGATAAGCCATGGTTTTTCTTGTAAAGAAATATGTCCAGTTGTATAACTATAATAATTTGTATTAAGTAAATGAAAACAAAATTATTAATTTCATAATAGTTATGTTATCGGTATAATTAAATTTCTTAAATACCAATTTATATAACTGATTTTTAGAATAATACTAGGATGGTTACTATTGTATAAATTTTTTATTTTTTTTGGTATTAAGGTGAGGCCTTGCTCATATCTTTATTAGTAATTTTAGTTGTACATATTAATATACTATATACTAAGATATACTAAGATTGTAAACTACAAAATAAAAATTACATGCAAGAATTAAAGCTTAGACAGTTTTATCTATGACCTAAACCAAACTATTGTATAAATTAAACATTTTGATTGGTATATTATCATAGAAAATCATAGATAGATCTACAAAAATTAACCAATCATACGAAAGTCTACCTATGAAACAATACTCTGATTATATAATGAAGTAACATGATCAAAAGATCACTGACAAAATAACCAGACACATTAAAGTATAACTGAGCCCTTAGCAGTGTTCTTTGGTTTTAGTTATACAGAAAATTCTATTATTTTGAAGGTTGTACATATTCTTCACCTTCTTAGTAGTGACAATAATTAATTTTACTGATTCTTTGAATATTTCTTTTTTTGATTAATTTGATAAGAATCTCTTGTCATCTTTCCTCTTTTGTCATATTCTTTGACATATTTAGGAATATAATATTTGAATATTTTTGTCATGTTATCAGTTAATGTTAGTGTGAACACTAAGTGTTTATATTGTTCATAATCTTATCATTCTAATTTTAATTGTTTCTTAAGTTCATTATTCTTGATTTGGTTTAATTTATTATATTGTACTCAATATAGATATGTTGGTATTTGTACTAGTCAATGTTTTCTCATCATACTTATCAATTGTTGTTACAAATATTTTGTGTTCTGAAATACATTCTATATCTTCAATGACTCATTGACTATCTATGGGTTTTCCGTAGTAATACCTTACATGTCCAAATAATGATTCATCTATTTCTATAATAATATCTTTTTCTCCTATTTTATTATATATGTTATTTATTTGTGACTTAATGAGTTGTCTAATATTGTTTATATTATTTGCTATTGTTTGTATCAAATGTCTAGTCATTATATGAATGGGTGTTGCTGGCATTTTGATTAGCCATAAATAGTATATTCTAAATATTTTATTGATAGAAATTTTGTGATTTTCAAAGAATGAGAATGTGAGTACAGATTGTGATATTTTACAATCATGTTACATACAATTCCATTTCTTATCTTTTTGTTTTATTTCATTCTCATATTGCCAATATTTTTAACTTTTATAGAGAATTCTTTCTTGTTGTAGGAATTTGATACATTCCATTTCATCTTCTAAGATATTCTTTATTTGTTTTTCTAATAAAATCCTTGCTTTAATAAGAAGTTCATTAATAATTCTTTTAACATCATCTTTTATTTTTTAGATGATTTTAAATTCTACAAATGAATTTGTATTCCAAATATCATTGTATATAAAGTATCTATCTTGAGGTGGACAACTTTCTTCTTATATCATCCAATATTTTCTATCTAGTATTACAAGTGTTGTATATGCTGTTATCAAGTTTTGCATTATTTTTCTACTTAAGAAGTAACTTTTTTAGCTTGTTTTTCCTCAAATTCTTCATGAGTTTTGTTTATATAATTGGTTTTCTTATAACTCTTTTTATACTTTTTCTATCAATTATTCTATTGTTTTAGTTTATTAATTTCTGTATTATTCTTATTTTATTGTATTTTTTAATTTGTCTACTTTTAGAAGTTTTCTGTTATAGATTTTGTTGCTTACTCCTCATGTATTCTTCTTGAACTTAGAGTTGTTTTTCTTGATGGTTTCATTTGTCTTCTTTGGAAAAATTCTATCTTTCCCAACTTTAATTCTTATTACTATTGCTTTTGTAAACAATCTACTTTCTCTGCTGACTATGTCAAGCCTTATTTATCAAAGCTTTTTTCTGATAGTTATGATAAAGTGTTTTCTATTTTGGATAACTCCATTATTGATTATTCCAAAGATTATTTTTTTTTCTTGAAAAGAATATAAATTCTCTTGAGGATTTTATCTTTTTTCTATTTGAGAATTGTCCTAATCCTGATAAATTTACTTCAATTCATCATTATTACTTTGTGACCTCCAATTAACACTTTTGGCATTATGATTTCTTTGGTCCTGATTTCCATAATAATAAGTATACTATGTGTTATACTTCTCTTCAACTTCTATATGAGGATTTTTCATCAATTTTTGTTGACTTATCTCTTAAGGATGGTAAGGTATTTTCTTGTTATTAGGTTTTTATGCATTGCCAGACTGGAGTAGTTAGATTTAACTACCTCTGGCCCATAATGCATAGCAATCAAATATTCTATTCTAATCCTTACTTTTTATTATAGATCCTATTACTACTAAGGTTCATTCTTCTAGAATTTCTCAATCTGTTTTATCTATGATTGATTGTTTTGATGCTCTTGACCTTTTCCAAGATTTTTCTGAAAATTCTAATCAAGAATATAACTCTGGTCCAGAAATCTATTCTGATCAAGGATGTATTTATGTTAATTATTATTCTCATAATTCTGATGAGAGTATTGACAAAGATGAATATTATAATTATTTTGATTAAATATATTTTAATAAAGGATTATCCCTTCTTTTTGAGTTGTTTTAACTCTTCTAATTGTTGTAACTCATTTGTTGTTCCTTTAGTTAGGAAATCTGCTACAAAGTTTTGTGCTTCTTCTATTCTATATATATGAAGGTTGACTGTTTGTCTGAGTTCTGTATCATAATTGTCTAGTGTTTTATTGATATATCATTCAGTTTTATTTGCTATAACTTCTGTTGCATCTAAGTACACATGTAACTCTTGTGTTTCTATATAATGCTTTTACTGTTTTACAAAATAATATATTGCATACATTTTTTTTAATGTTGTTGATCAATTTTTCTGTGTTGCAGATAGGCCATGTGGCCCAATTTCTATAATAGTCTTGTTATACCTTGGTGGTTTGAAGAAATCATTAAGTTTACTTCATAATAAATCTTTCTTTTTTAGAGATTCTTTTACTTTTCAATAATCTTGTGATTTATCTTCTTGTTGATATAGTATTGCACCTATTGCATAATCTGAAGCATCTGTTTCTATAAAAAATGGTTTGTTTGGATTTGGGAATAATAGTAGTAATTCATTTTTTACTTATTGTTTAAGTTCTTTCATTGCTTTTTGGCAATCATTAGTCCAATTAAATTCTGCTGTTTCTACTAATCCATATAATAGTGTTGCTACTTTTGCAAAATCTAGAATAAAGGATCTAAAATAATTCATAAATCCTAGGAATCTTTGCAACTCTGTTTTGTTTTTAGAAGTAGTAAATTTATCTATTTTCTTAATCTTTAAAACATTTTTTCTAATTTTTCCATATGACACTTTACAATTTAATATAATTGTTTCTTGAATGAGAAATTTGCATTTTGATAGTTTGATTTTCAGGCCTGCTTTTTTTAAGCATCTTAACATCTCTATTAATTTTATTTGAGCCTTGGATTTATTATTCTATAAAATTACAAAGTCATTCATGTAGATTACTATATAATCTAAGTATCCCAATATTTTGTTCATTGCTCTTATCAAGTATGCTAGTGCTGTGCTTATTCCAAATAGTAATGTATGCCAACAGTATGTTCCATATTCTGTGAATGTTGGCACTATATATTTCTTTAAATTTTCATGCATCACTAGTTGCCAGTATGCTGATTTAATGTCCATTATTATATAGTACTTATATTTACTAACAGTTTGCAACATTTGTTTGGAGTCTGGTAATAGTTCTTTATATTGCTCTAAGTATTTATTTATATTTCTATAATTTATTGCAATATTCTTTGTTCCATCTTTTTTAGTTATTACTAGTGCAGAACTTTCCCATTCAGTATTTCTACTGAATATTATATTATTTTTCATTAGGTCATCTCATATTTCTTTGATAATCTTTTTATCTTCTTTACTATATTTTCTTAATGCTTATCTTTTTTCTCACATTGGTATTTTACTTTCTTTTATTCCATTTTTTAAATTTAATTCTATTGGAGGTATTTCATTAATATTTACTCTAGTTGCATATTCTTGCTTTTCTCTAAATATATCAACATATTCTGTAAGAATATGACCAATTTGTTTTCATGTTCCAGGGCCTTCAGTTTTTTCACATTGATTCTTTAGAATCAAGATGTGTTCTTTTTCTTTTTTACTCTGATCTTTCAGATCAGGCAGTTTTGTAAGAAAAATTTCATCATTTTTCTGTATTTTCTTAACATTTCTAATATGTTGTTTTCTGTTGAATTTCATATTTCTACTTGATATATTCATTATTGTTATGTAACTATCATTTGCTATTCTAGATTAGATGATTATTCCTTTTTTAGCAAGGTTTACAGGGATCCCTATATATCTATTTTCTACAGGGTTTTTTATCCTGATGTGTCTTATATTCATAGAGAGTATCTCTGTATTTTCATTACAGAATATCTTATAATCTACCTGTTTTCCTTTTATTATAGTTAGTAAGATTATATGTTGTATTTCTATTGGCATTTCTCTGAAATGTCCATACAGACTATTATTTTTTTTATTTGTTTCTGTTATTTTATACCCTTTATTTGTTTTTTCTTCTTTGTTACTTTCATATTCATGTTGAATACTTTCGTAGTTTTGCTATGCCACTTCTGGTGGAGTGTATGCATATGCTTTTTGTCATTGTTCATCTGTTAAGTTACTGTTTCTTGTTACTGGGTATTGTGCTGTTTGTCCATTTCATGGTATTTCTAATATTCTAGTGTCTTCATCCTCATATCTTATTGGTTTTGAGGATTTACCTATTTCTTCTTGATTATTATACCTATTTTTATAATAATCTTGTACATCATCTTTTATGATATTATCTAATTCATTTATTTCTTTTTCATCTTCAGATGTTATTTCTTCATTTTTACTTTCTTGAAAGAGTTTTCTTCTAATATCTCTTTCTTTCTTCCATTTATCTCCATTTGTGGAGGATAAATTTGTATCAGTTAATACAACTGTTCTTGTTCTTTTAAATTTTACAGGTGGTTTTTGAAGTTTAAATTCTTTATCATCTTTTTCTAGATTTATTTTATTTTTTAAACTAGAAGGTATCTTTGGTAGACTTGATGTACTGCTATTTCTTCCATGTGTTCTTCTAAATATTGGATCTATAATATTTTTATTTACAAAGTCTTTTATCAGAAAACTTAGTCTTGGTGGTTCTTTTGTTTGGCTTTTTAATCATTCTCTTATATTTCTGCTTTGAGATTAAAATCTTCTTTACTAGAAGTTGAAAATACAGGTCTTTTTCTATAAGTATTATCTTTTGGTATATACCTATTATGAACAGATCCTTCTGGTAGGAATGTTTCAGGTTGTAGTTTTCCTTTTACTAATTTTTGATTTTTTATAAACCTTTTTTCTATTTCATCATCATTATGCATTTTTTCTTGTTTTTCCAATAATGATGCTAATAGCTCTTTATATTTGTCCTAAAATTATTTTCTTACTTTTTCACTTGAGAATTCTGATCCTATCAAGAAGTTTCTCATTGCTATTTGTTGTTCCCATGTTTGCATTTGATTAAACTCTTCTTTTGTCATATTTAATAATACATACTTATTAAATTGATATTTTTCTTCTATTTGTTCAATCACATCTTTATTTTTCCATACTTGTTGGTCTTTTGACTCTGTTAATGCTCATATTACATTATATAAGGCTTTCTTTCTATCTTCTTCTTTATCATTAACATTTATTTTTACAGTCTTTTTTACTGTTCCTAGATGACTTTTTAATTCTTCATCTGGTAGGTTTGATACATATTTGTAATTATCTTCAATAGTTTGAAGCCTATATCTTAACTGCTTTAAGCTTTTTTCAATTTCTTTACTATCATTTTTCTTTTCTTCTTGTAATATTCTTTCTAATTGTGTAAGATTTTCTTTTACAAATCTTCCTATTTTAAGAGTATCTGATATAGTTGTTTGAATTTCTTTTTCTTTTTGTTTCCCTTTTCTATTTTTGAAAACTATTCTATTGGTTTCTTTAAATCTTTTAATTTCTTCTTGCACATCCACAATTAATTGTTCATTCAATTTTTGTTATGCTTTGTTAATTGGTTTTTTATACTGAGCATGTATTGTCATATGTTTTATTTGATCAACTAAATCTATTATAGTTAGTTCTTCAAATTGCATTCTATAAAGAATATCAGCAATTCCTTCATAATTTTCTCTATTTTGTTCTAATTCTTTATCCTTTTCTTTGGATCATTTTTTTTGTATTGTTTCTTTATTCAATACATCATTAGCATATTCTCTTAATTTTGTTACTTCATGAATTTGTACAATTTGTTGTGTAAATTCATTATTGGGTATTTTCAATATCATGGCATAGACCTCTTTATGCCCTGCTATCATCTAATAGACTTCTATAGATATTTTTGCTGCTAGATCTATTATATGTGCATGCTTGTCTATTCCTTTACTGAATATCACTTTCAGTGGACTATTGTTCACATGTGTTACTATTATTTTATGGCTATACATATTGTATATATTTTGATATTCATCAATTTTTTTGCCTCTATTTGCCACATAATAATGTTGAGTATCAAAGCATATTCCAATCTTTTTCTTAGATTTCTTTTTGTTTTTAAACCTTAACTGTTGATCTATACTATTTACTATATCTATGAAGTCTAGTATTATTGCACTATAGCAATTATTACTTGCTGAGTTTTCTAATAATGTACCTATTTCTAATTGTTGTTGACCTAGTTCTTTTAATATTTTATTGATATTATCGATCACATCTGATCGATTCTTATCTGCAGCTGTTCCAATATGTATTACAGCTCATTTTATTCCTATTTTATCAGTATGATATATTTCTTCTAATATTCTATTTATTTTCCAATGCCTTTTTCCATTATTCCATAATGGATCATTAAGATATAATTCCATTGATATATGTAATATCATTTTTAGCCCAATTTTTCTATTTCTTTATATGATATTATTATCTTCTTATATATTTAGTTCACCATTTTGTACCATCATATATTTTTTCATTTGTTCATTTTTGTATGTACCTCTAGGTTCTTTATATTTTAAAATATTTGTAATAAGTTGGAATCTGTTGCTAGAGCTGTTCTAACTATATCTATCCAATTTTCATTATATATAACACCTATTAATTTTGATCTTTATTGATTTCTTTCAACTTGTTTTCTAAGAAGTATTTCTTGTTCCTTTAAAGAATATGGTATTAATTCTTTAAATATTTTAATATTTTTGGATTTCTAATATTCAATATCAGTCCATTTCATTTTTTTCTCTGTATTTTTCAATTGTTTGTCATTTTGTTTAGTCTTATTTGATTGGTTGGCCATCTGAGTTGATGTATGGATGTCAGTTTTCATACCCATGTTGGGTGCCAAGTGAAGTGCAGATGACTAATATTCATTAGTTGGTTTACCTTTATTTATATTAGCTTGATTAGCAGATGTGTGAGTTCTTTGATTACTAAATATGTTGGGTGTCATCGAGATGTTTTTTCTTACTTTTAAGGGGATGTTTCTTTTTAAGAGTTATTTAGATAAATATAAAGGGGGTTGGTTTCTCAAGGTTAAGTGAGCAGGTTCATCATGAACTAGGTTGTTACATCTATAATCTGTGTCAGATCGTATTTCTTGGTAGCTAATAGGCTTGTTATTGATTAAGGCTATTTTATTTTGTCCATATTAGTAATATGTAATCTTGCTTGATCAACTTCAGATAAGAGAAGGTAAGGTTGTTCTCCTTTGATGATAGTTACTTTGATTTGTGCTTGAATATCTTCTATCTGGATTGTTACTTTTACTTCTCCTAGATTTGAGATTGTTTTTCTTCCTGGTAATATTGCCTTTGTTCTGTTGTCTTTGTCTAGATATTGTAATAAGTTTTATTCTATTGCAATGTCTTATCCTATCATGTTTCCACTTGCTCCTTCATCAAGAAGTACTTTTATTGGCCAGTTGTTCATTAGTGCCATAAAGTAATATGCTTGTTTTCCTTTTGATCTTTTGCTTAAGTCTAGCCAGTAAACTTTTTGAGAAAATTGATATGTTTTCTTCAAGTATTTATATCCTTTGTCAATACTTGCTTTTTTAATCATTTTTTCAGATAATACATTTTTGGCAAAGCATTTGATATATGGGTTATTAATATTATGATCTTTATTTAATATTTTCTGATTAATACATATGATATTATTGATATGTTCTTTAAAAGACTTTTGGTTCTTTTTAATATTATGAATATTAATATGCTTTATAGTGCAACTATTATCTTGGTTAGGGAGTCAGTCCTGAGCACTATGCAGGCTCCCATTTAAAAAAAATATGTTTTAGAAGAAGATGCCTTTGAAGAAGATGCTATAGGTTCTTCATCATCTTTTTCTTTGTAATGATTGTATCATTTTGGATTTTCTTTTCTTTTAAAATCTTTTTTATCATTTCTTGGTTTCCTTCTTTCAGTTCTTTTAGGTTTTTTATAACCCTTTTCTTTTTCTTCAGGTTGATAATTATGCTATCTTCTAGGTGGTTTTTGATCTTTGTTATATCGATTTCAATTATTGTTATTTCAATTGTTATTTCGATTATTACTTCTGTTGTTTCTATTATTCCTATTATTGTTGTTATATCTTCCAATTTGCATTTGGTTATTTTTTGATCCATTGTAATATTTTTCATTATTTCTTGAACATGTTCTTTCATGTCTTAGTGAAAACTTTTTGCAGTATTGACATAGTTATTTGAATGTCTTAGGAAAGTTTTTTGGCATTCCTTTGAATTTAAATTGATTAAAAGATTCTTTTCTTTCATTAATACAATCTCTTGCAAAATAATCATATTGTTAACATTTAAAGCATCTAGCTTTAGATTTGTTCATTGGTTTTCTTTCATTGAAGTTATGAATCTTGATTTTTGATCCTATCTTGATTTCTCCTTTTGAAATCATTTCATTTCTTTTTGCATAAAATATAGTATTTACTTCTTTGAAAAATGCTTGTTTAGTTAATAGTTTCTTTGCCATTATTTGGTAATTGTAGGTAATTGGTACTATATCTAATAGTCTTGCATATTCTCCTTGGTTTCATCCTGCATATGTGAAGTTTGATAGTGCCATTGTTTCTTCATATTTATTTCTGAAGTTATCTATATCATTTTCTGTACTATAATCTGATTTGTATATAAGATTTTGGAAATTTTTTTGTCTTTCTAGTTGAATTTCATCTGTTAGATATGCATTATCTAATAATTTTCTTAATGATATTTGAAATGTTTGATATATACATTGACTTTTGCCTACTAATCCTATATTATGCCAATTATCAATAGTATAATTTACTCCTGGTGTTAATGGGTAATTGGTTGAATATTTTAGATTATTTAACTTATTTTAAGTTGTTATTACTCTAAAGTAACAATTCACATTTGGGTTTGTTGTTAATAATCTTCTAGCTGCTCTATATAATTTTGTATATATTACTAATTTTATTCTTTTAAAAAATTTCATGTTCCAGTATGCTTTTGATAAATCTGCTCCTGAGTCATAATTTGGTTATTGTATAATATATCCTAAGTTTGAGTTTCTACTAAATCTTCCAAATATGGTTAGTGTATTATCCATATCCATTTCAGTAATTTTATTTCTAATTCATTTCTCTATTGGATATATTCTGCCATTTCTCTATTGAAGTTTCTAATTCCATACAATGATTTTAAATTTGGAAATCTTATTTCTGGTTATGCTACTATTTTAATATATTTGTGATTTTATTATTTTGGTGTTTCTTAAATAGTCTTGTATTCTTGTTTCAGCAATTCCTGATTGCTATACTGCTAGATTATATATTGAGTAATCTTGTAGTTCATGACTATAAATTATTAGGCAGGCTAATTCTTCTTCAGATATTGTTCTTATAAATCTTCTTCTTGTTGTCACTTTTACTTTTATTGTATGTAGTGCTGAAGTAGTAGCTGGAGCTACTGTTATATTTACTCTAGTTAGCTTTTCTTCTTTGATTATTTCTGTTACTTCTTGTCCTACTTTTTGTAATTTGGTTAATAGTTTTTCTTTTGGTTTTTTAAGTTCTTCTTTTTCTAAAGAGGATAATTCTTTTGATCCGTATTTATAATAGTATGCTAGAAAGATTAAATAATATGTTTGGCTTCCTTTGTTACAAGTAAACATTAGAGTTTGTTTTTGTTAATTTCTTTTTCTCGGATTTTTGATCCTATTTCTACAATGAATTTATTTGGTTCTTGTAGTTCTATGACTAATTTTTGTAGTTTGATAAGATTTTCTGTTTGGATTATGTTTGGTTTAAGTTGTTTCTTCTACTTTTCTAGTAAATATTTTTTTACTGAATAATTCTTTGGTATTTTAACTTTTTCTTGTTTTTGACTTCTTGGTTTACTTCTTTAATATATTTAGATTTTTTTTTGATTGTAATAATTCAAGCACTAATCCTTTGTAGGGTTCTTTAGTTATATACTTGTTTATTAAAGTGTTGCTGTTATTGCTTTTACTTGGTTAGCAATATTTTCATTTTTATTTTCTTTATCATGTTTTGCTAATTCGTTTTTTTTGCACTTTATACAAAAGATTATGATAAAGATTGTTATTCCTAATACTATAATTAATGTTACTATTACTGCTACTATATCTACAACATTTTGATCTTGAAAGAATGCTGGATTCTCAGTTGTGAATAGTGATGTTGTTGCAGTTGTAGTTTGAATAGTTGTTGCTGTTACTATTAATATTATGTTGGTATAGTTATTTGTATAACAGTATTTGCCATTAATATGTTGTTCCAAATTGTTTATTAATTAGTCCTATATTTGGTATTGCTGTTCTTGTTGCTTGGTTCAAGGTTAATTGTTATTCTAATGTTCTTTTCTTTTGTTTCTTTTTATTGATAAGTATTATGATTATGAATACTATCAGTTCTATTATTAACAAGATTAGAGTTGTTATTTCTCCTAGGAAGGATGTTACTTTAAGTTTTATTTATTTCTTCTTTCTGAGTATATTTGTCTTAGGTGCCACTTGTAATAGTCTTAAGACATTTGGTATAGGTGGTAAAGGTCTTGTAGGTTTGTTAGTCCTTATATCTAAGATATTATTAATTCTTCTTGCTAGTTTCAATTGAGTTTAAGTTGGTCTTAGATTTGGTATTAATCTTATTTGTTTTGATAATAGGTTATATAATAAAGGATTATTGGTGTTGAACATATATTAACAATAGCAGCAATTGTTATTTGCTTCAAGGTACTGGTTTGCTTTAGGAATTGTCTTGAGAACTCTCTTTTTATATCTTTATTGTCTATAACAGCAAATAAATATTATTAATAGTATTGTTATTCTTTTAATAATTAGCTAATAGATAAGAATTATTGCAAATAAATTGTTATCTATTGTTGTACAATTATTTGTAATGTTTGTTGACATCAGATTGCTTTGTTAGCAATCTTATCTCTTGTCTTGATAAGAAGTAAATATTTGATTATGTAAGAAGTTCTTTTAATTATTCCAAATTAGGTTTAATATAATAGTAATTGAATTTGATTATTCAATTTTTTTACTTAGTTTCTTGCTTTACTAAGTTTTCTTTTGCATATACAGATTATTGTAGTTATTGTTGTTATTGATCCTATTATTGTTACAAATAATACTAATAGCTCTTTTATAACATTTTGGTCATTGAAAAAGTTTGCCTGAGTCATTGTTTATACAGATTGTATTGTGGTTGGAGATATTATGATTGATGGTAATAATATTGGTACAGTTATATCGATAGTTTTTCTTCTTGATATCAGTATAGTAAGTACTGCTAATATCAAAATTATTTGGTAAAATCACATTAAGTTGTTAAAGTACTAATTACAGAATTTGATATAGATTTCTTCTTAGATGATCAGTCCAAGGGTGTAATCGAGTTGAAGTTTCATTTTCACTTTCCAGCTGCCTTTTTAGCTTCTTTTTTGGTAGTCAAATCTAGTAATATTATCGCAGATAATCTTTAGTATATTAGAATCTTGTTATGTCTGATAAGAATTTCTTAGACTCTCTTTGTCAATTATGTTTTTCTTGTAGTCATGAATAATTTTAATATAAATGTTGAATAGTTTTATAGTTGGGCACTACTCCAACTCTCTTTATATTGTATTATATATCAAGGATAGATAAGATTCTTGTAGTACTTGTATTTATTATCTCAATAATACCTTCTTTATATTTTCTCAATATATCTTTATAGTTTCTTTAAAGTAGTTTCTTTATTTTATAAAAGTTTTTAGATACTTGCTTGTTCAAGTCTTAGACTACTTTTCACTTATTTAAAAGATACTTTTTTATCTTAGAGTTTATTAAAATCTTATAGATTTACTCTTACTAATACTTGTTTTATAAAAACTTTTTATTAGAGTCTGCACAGAATAAAAGTTTATGTTCAAAGACTTTTCTTTAAATAAAATATGTGTTTATTAAATAATAAATATATTAAACTATATACTAGTAGTTATTATCTTCTTGCTCAAGATTGGTGGTTGTATATTGTTAGATTTGGAGTGGGTTTGCTACTATATTGTTTCTTGTTACTGATAGGTTCTTGTGAGTTCTTTATCACATTATAAGTATGTCTCTGTTAATAAGCTTTTGGCTATCGATTTACTTTCCTTTGATCTGCAGGTGTATAATTATATATCCTATTTGTTGAACATTTTGAACATCTTAGATATAAGGTTGGTTTATATATTAGATGCCTTGTGGTTTGTAATATTTCTTTAATACGTTGGGCTTCTTTTTTGTATATGTTATTTGTTGAGCATTATTAAGTTTGTTTTCTAGTTTTTTCTTTTTAGATTGAACACCTTAGATATATCTTTTATAAATATGTTAGACACCTTGAGCTTCTGTTTTTGAAATTCTGTATTTTTAATTTCTTAGACTCATGTTAGATGCCTTTAAGTTTTCTAAGCTATATTTGAGATTAAATTGTGTTTCTAACACATTGGACTCAATGGGTTTTAAACTTTATTTTTGCTGTAAGCAAAAATTCTAAAGTAGAGAAAGGTAAGATTTTGACTATTGATTTTGAAATAAAATTATGTTCAATACAAAGTATTCTTTGTAACAATTAATATTTCTTGAGATATTTCTACAATTTTAAGATTTATAAAATTCAAGATAAAAATTCTAAAGTAGAGAAAAGTAAAAACTACTGCTATTTATACATTTGCAAAGGCTATGACTATTAAATGATGATAAGCTATAACTAATAATAATTTCATTGTCTTAATAGTATTATGTAAACAGATTGTTAATCGTTCGTTATCATTTCCAGATTTGGTGATCCGTTTCAGCCAATCTATGACTGACGTCTATTTGTCGCACATGTGACACTGCCGGCGGATCTTCCAAGTAACCGGACGCTCCGAAGTATGACCGGGCCATTTTTTGGATCGAGTCCAGGACCGTCGTTTCAGGTCCTAGGACCGGACCGGATCGGATTCGCAATTTAACATCCCTACAACCATTAACCAACAGTTAAGGTTGATCCGGTTTACGGATGGGTTTGACGTATAGTTAGCAATGGTTAGAATTAAAAGTCGATGAAATACTGTAACTGTCTGCGAAACGAGGTAAATTTTTAATAAACTTTAGTTTCAGAACATGCATCTACTGAGAAGTAGCGTAGCGATAATACTTGAGGTTCGATCGCCAGGTCAGACTGACTGATCAAGCCTTTGATACCAAAAACTGGCCATTCAGGTGTAATCTTGAAAACTTGTCTGATTTACATGATGCATTTAACTATCATGGGTGTTGTTTCGAAAATCAGATATTAAAAAATGATATTCTTAATTTCGAAGTAATGGAATTGTCCCATTAATCTTGAAACAAAAACAAAGACATTGGAAGTGTTTAAAATGGTGCGTTATTTCGCAGTTTTACGGTATATTACTATTCAATGGTGTAAGAATCACAAGCCAGTTTTCGGAAAAACTATCTTGGGTCAACAGTCACTTTAAAAATTCATACCTATGAGAACAATTAACTTTGTATGGCCTAATAATCAAACGTATTAATATTAGAGTTAGGATTGTTTTCTAAACTAACCCAGAAAGAGTATGATTTCAAGTTAGCCAGATTATTCGTGGCTCATTTTAGAAATTAATCGGTACATTTGTTTAGATTTTTGATCAGATCGACAAAGCTTGTACTGGAAAATAACATTAAGTGTAATTGTTCATCATTTTTTTTCGACAGAGCCTCATATAAACAATTATTGATATAGTAAATGATCGAAAATCTTGCCGATCATTATCTAAGATGCATGAACAAAAACCAGTTTTATTCGAAATAATAGAAGTGGCAAACTAAAAAAAGTGTCGTTTTGATTTTTCTTCTTGCACGAAATTTGTTATATGATGAAAATTAAATCTTATAATTTGGTCCTTGTATGCATTTTTTTGATATTTATTATATTACCTACAGATTGTGCCACATCAAATTTTACATACTTTGAGAGTGGTGAAAAATCTAGAGTACCCAACTCACCACCTCGTGTAATAGATATTGGATCTTATAATGACGGAACAGCAGTAGTTCAAATAATTCGTAGAAACACCTCTGCGACTCCTCCAACAGGAACTGTCTGCATTGAATCATTATTATCATTACGTGTTATTCATTTAAATGGAAGCGTAACAGAAATTGATGTTGATTTAGGGATTCAATACTTAAATTATTGTTTTACAAGTGTAGCAAAAAGGCCTATGCGTTTTTACCCGTTATATAACGACCTCATTTTATTAACATATACAAATGCTACGGATGAGGGAAATTATTCGACATATTACGAATGGGGAATGGTTATTAATTGGAGCGGAAAGATCTTGAGGTGACTATGTTGACGAATTTGTAAGGGCTATTAAATTTAAATCGTCATATCGATATAATTGTGTTAAATTTTGTTTTTAGCTCAATATCCTTCTCGCAGTCATACGTGAACCCAGAAACTCTTGCTTGGTCGCCTAATCTTGCCGCCATAGTACTAAATATTGATCCTAGACAGGGATTTATCCGCCAATCTCAAATAACCAGACAACCTGTGTCTGAATGGAAGCAATATGATGTGTATGTTTGATTTCGTTACCATTCTTTTTGTTTCGATCATTTGCAAATCTGATGTCTTGTCGGCCTTCATTTTTTTTAGTGATGATAATGGACAAATCTCATTTTTATCCGGAGATATAATTAGGTCGTCTTTAAACATTAGTACAATAATTGGCACTCTAGACGGAGGCTATGCCATTGTGTTCGCTAATGTTTCTAACTCTAATATAAGTCTTAATGACCCATTTGCGGTTCGTGCGGGATTGTATGCTATATTTTTGGCACGTAATCAACCAAATACGGGCATTCCTTATGCTCTATTCCAATCTTCATTACCGAACTTAAATACTAGTTATGTAAGATGCTCTGTAGATCATTCTAGTGTCGGACATATATGCACATTAACCATAGAACAAACGACGAACACTACTTTTGCAAACCTTGCAAACTCCACACGATCTCTTGTCACTCCTTCTTTTAATCCATTTTACATAAAAGTTCGTTTTCTCTCTTCAGGGTCGGTACTGTCTTTATCTTCAATTGAAAAATTGAATCCTGACCCAAGCATTGCCGAATATCGCGTCGAAGCACTGACTTATGGAGGTTATGTGTTAACGGCTTACAACAGCGGCAATTTAAGTTTTTATCTTTATTTGTTTGATGGTTCCGATAACCTAGTTGGATGGGAATTACCTGAACCGCAATCCGCTAATTTTGCCGGTGCATATAAAATCCTAAGTAACAACACTCTCCTGCTGCCCCAGGCTGAAACTACGAATTCTTGGAGGCTCCTTGTGAATGACTTGCCAAAATTTAACATGAATCAAGGTAAAATAATAATAATAATAATAATAAAATAAAAAGGCAATTTTATATTTTGTTAGATCCAAGCTATTCTTTAATATATATTTTTTATTCTTCAATTATAGATCATGGATATCGTAATTTCCAGGTTAACTTGTCAAATCCAGAAATAAATTCCACCGTCCCGTCGAATATCTCTAGCATTTCTATCACATATTACGATCAAGTTGATTTATCGCAAGGAAATCTTACTATATATCAATTTATTGATTCTGATAATGCGATTGTTCGACAAATCGTCTCCGGTGATAGTCAATTTTGCACTCTTTCTCCTGATGGCAAGACTGTGACTATTAATGTAATATCCAGTACTTTCAATGCTCCCGGCCAACAATATTATGTACAAGTTGATAACAATTTCGTAAGGAGTAAATCACTTAAGGAGCCTCTTCTGGGTGTTCAAGCTCGTATCTGGCAATTTTACACAGGTTTATACGCGTTAAATGTTTTTTATATTGCCATATTTGTAAATATATTTAACGCATAATAATTGTTCTTAATGATATTATCAGTTGCCTATGTAAATTACACGCGCGCAGGTAGAGAATTTTATTTTATGTCAATTATTTGTGATTTATAACTAATATTGGTTTTCTTTTTAGGGGATACACAAGGATTGCTACGTTTAACACCAAGTGGAACCCAACTGTTTCATCAAATGAACAGTAGTTCTAAAGCTGCCTTTTTTGCATCCTTAAAAAGTCAACTTTCTCAGATGATTCCTGTGAAATTAGATAGATTAAGTTCTAGTGAAAATTCTCAAGTTATTAATAGTGGAACTCCTTCGGAACAAGCTGTAATTTCGATTACTATCAGTGAACCGAAAAATAATACAGAAAGAAGTGTTCCCTTAGTTATACATGATTTAAACTCCATGATACAAAACAGTGATATAACTATGATCTCTAATGGAAATGCCACAAGATATTTAGATAGAGGCTATGGATTTATAGTATCTCGTAAGAAAATCATTAATATTGGTTGTCAACTATTGTCAAATTATTTTTGATAAATGGCTTCTTTTTTTTTTTTAAACAGCAAACTTATTTGAAAAATATAAGATCAAGTTAGTTGGATTATTTGTAGCTTTGTGCGTATTTATAGTATTATTCTTAGGCGCTCAACGAAAAGAACCAAATGTAATTTTAAATTTTAAATTTCTGCATATCAAATAAGGATCTTTGCCAATTTTTAATGTAATTTGTTAAATAGGGACAAAACTTTGCTATTCTTCAACTTGGTTTAATCGTATTTGATTTGGCCATCCATCTACTTTTTGTCATCAACAATTCAAAAGACATTCCATGGCTTTTCATTCCAAGGTAAAATGTTTATTTATTTTCTTTTTTTGCTAATAAATGTAAAAAGAATTTATTGAAATTTCCAACATTCATTTTTAAAAAGTGTTGTCTTTTTAGTTGTTCCTGTCGTACTGAATACACTCATAGCATTTTGGATTATTATGGAGGAAAACTCTAACCCAAAATTCTTTGCATGGTTTAATAAAAATGGAAAAGTTGCTTCGATATTTACATTACTGGCAGCTTCTGATATTGAAGCATTAATGATTTTACGATCAAATTTAGCAGGGTTTCGATTCTTTCAGGCACCATTTTCTAAGATTGCATTGTCTAGAATCTTTTGGACTGCATCTTTAAATATTTTTCTAGAGGATATACCTCGAGTAGTTATTCAGGTATAATGATTGTGCCTTTATTTATTGTCATATATAGTATACATAGATTCATCCCATTAACTAAAGAATCAATCTCGCTTCTAAAAACGTATCAGGCCATTTACTTTAATTATACTGTACAATACGATCTTATTCCCTTGCTTACTTTAGTGTCTTCATGCATAACTCTTTTGGTAAACTTGATTGGCCGTACTTATGAAGGAGTTTACAGAATCCGTCACCATGGCATCCCAAGTCAACCAGACTCGGATGACGAAGATGACAACTTTGGAGGTTCTAAAAAGAATATGGATGTTAAAGAAAAAAGAAGAAGTGGAAGTGGTAAAGATAATGAAAAAGATGAATATAATAAGTATAGTACTCCCGGAGATAATTACGCAAAAGATGATTACTCTTGGACTGATAGTGTAACTAGGGCTTCGACTATGACTAGTAGTGATGAAACTAGATTGTCTATGATTAGTGGAGACAATAGAGCAACTAGATCAGTTTTTCGGGAATCATTTAGTTAATTTAATTGTCTGAAAGTCTGATATCTATTTTATAATTAGTGTGTTTAATTTATGTAGCGTCAATTTTTATGTGATTATGTAGTCTACTATATGTAATATATGTATATGCGATGGTCGTTCTATACTAAATCTCTATATTGAGAACTTTTTACTATAACGAACTAAAAGGTCGGAACAAATAATTTGCATTTATTTTCGCCAAACGTATTGAATTTATATAATAAACTTGTTACACGCGTCAGAATCTAATTGAGCTTTGGGCAATAAGCTTTTTATTTGATCTCAACTATTCTCTTTTTGTTTCTTATGAAGTTGAAACTAATGTTAATTTTCTATATATAATCACGCACATTAATACGTGTAGCCATATTCGTTAAGATAAATTAACTAACGATAAAAACAGCATAACCATGGCTTGGAGCCAAGCGATCTTAAACTGGTATAACTAGCTCTAAAATCATGTTTAAACTGGTTAATTATTGTTGTGGCTAATACGTATTGAATTATTTTTAGAATAATATATAAAATCAAATAATTAGTTATATAAGGCCATACAAAAAAATTCATAACATAGCAAAAAATTTATGACCCGGCAACCCGGGTGTTTTTTTTATATATATAAATTTTTATATTGGTATAGGCCACACAAAATGATTGTAAATCACATGACCAGTAGGAGGGACCGTCCCAAATATGGAAACGTTTATCGATCATGTAACAATAGGATAATTGATTTTTTTTATACATTTTATAATACTTTTTTAAAATGCTCAGGTAGATTAACTTTCTATAAAACATGAGTAAATAAAACAGATGAAATTAATGCATTACTTCACCTTATAATATATTCACAATTCTTGAATGTGTGCCAGGTTTATGGCCAGCAGCAATCCTTTAATGTTCATTTATGTTAGGATTAGGGTCAGGGTTGGAATCAGAGGAGAGTAGTTTATATAGTAAAATTGCCCAATGTAAACTTTTATTAGAGCATTAAAGGTGATTTCTTATGCTGATTTTTTTGAGAAGTAAGCGATTCTTGACAAAACGGACGTTTGTTTTGAATTTTCTTGATTGTGTTACGCCTGATCTTGAAATCTGGTTCGTAGTTCAGGAAACCTGCGCCACAAACCTGGCACACATTCAAGAATTGCAATATATCCCGTTAATCCCACAGCCTTTTTCTTGCGATCTGATTGGCCGATTGGTTAAAATTCACTACACGATTGGTTGACAGCTTCGTGTAACCATATCTGAATCATTTCCGAATTCGGAACGCCCTCCTGCTCACGTGACCAAAAAGAGGTAGCTACGTATCCACTCCATAATATAAATTCCACAATAGGAAAACTGATCAAAGGTTGAAAATAATAAACGAATAATGTAACAGCATATGTTAAATAATGTAAACATTAGATAACAGAAAGACAAACATGGTAAACAAAAAACGTTACCAACTTAATTTTCAGTATCAACAGATTAAAAAAAATTTCCAAATCAGCCTTCTCATTACCAACCTAAGAATTGGAATCGGTTTAGTCGACTAAACCAATTCCAATCCTTGTACCAATTACAAATATCTTGTGATAAATCTTTGTACACTGTTTAACTTGGCATGCACTCTGCATTATCTGATTTGAATTCAAATCTGCTACTCAAAGATCCTATACTTTTGATAAAAGTGCTCCAAAATAAAACTGATGCTATTGCAATTACGTGTGAAGAATGTGATCAATTCCAAAAACAATGCTCCAACCTGCTTTAAAATTGATAATTACGTAGTTCTACCGTTTCTCTGCTCACATTCTTTGCTCATATTTCTCTGCCCACAGTCGACTTGCTTCAGCAAGAGAGAAATCATCTGTTTATTAGTTTTGTGCCAATTTCCGTTTCTGGCCAATCTCAGTCAATTACTTACTTCTATGTTATGGTTTGTGCTAGCTGATATTTTAATTGCTTTAAAAAAGAATCACCTCCGACTTGATAAATAATTTGCCAATTTAATCCAACAAGAATATGATGTGTGAGACGTTACTGTAAAAACACAATACATGAATCTGTTATTAATTGTGATCGTAATGGACATTAAAATACGTGTACAACATAAATTCATGAATAGTCCGCTGCATATAAACGCCACCAGGAAAAAAATGACATTGAAAATTTAAGTTTATAACTCATTTCACTTGATAAACCTGCTCATGATACATAAATTTAATTATGTTCATACACTGTTTATCATATTTTCAGGAACTAAACCTGATAAATTATAATTTAATTTGTTTTCTCTTGTCAAAATTCATGAGTGCGTGAAAGTGAAGACTCACGCAGTCAGGCCCCTCTAAATGCAACCCCTAAACGCAAGTCTTATGAAAAGCCACCCTAAATGCATGTCTTCGCTTGGACCAAGCTCATATAAAACCTATAGGTTTTTACCTTCCTAAATGCACGTTTGAATAAATTTTTATATATGGTCCCGTCATAATGCATTTAGAGAGGTCTGACTACATAGTTTTTCACCCTGGTAACTCATATTTGCAATTTGTTAACACAATCGCATCTGATAATGTGCATATAGTCTAATTTGCCAATTATGATGATATACGTATAGTACTTAGTATACACTTCACTTAACTTTGGTTTCTATTTTGTGGTCTAGATGGATAAGTATAGAAAGTGGAGTCTTGACTTAAATTACATGTAATAAAACAGGTTAGAATCGGGTTTATAATAAAGTAAATCAACTGCTTATGTAAAGGTATTATTCGTTCATATAATTATGCTCACGAAGGGACCTTGGTAAAGACTACCAAAATGAGTAATAGTAATCATCTGTTATTGGGAATGGAATGGTACCAAACTCCAAATAAATGGAATTGGATAATGGGATTTGATTAATATATTGTTCCAATTTCCAGTTTGACAGGGTACCGGAATTAAAGATGCACAAAATGCACAATTATATGCATTAATTCGCATGAACGTGCATTTAGTGGGTAGAAAGGAGCTTCCTGCAGGTTTTTTAAATCTCTGCATGATTAGTTTCGTTCTGAAGCTTACTTATTCGCTTCTCTCGAATCCTTGTTTGTATTTTGGAATTATTAATCAGCTATCGATTTTCCCAAGCATTATCGTGACTTCATATTAGTTATATAATTTCAGCTTACATACTAGTTGACTTTCAAAGGATGTTTTCCTATTCAAGTTTTTTTTATAAAAAAATTAGATATGATGATACGTTTAACAATAATGCGAAGCCATCTCTAATATATTAGATAATATACATATATTTTTTCGAATTAGAAGAGTCGATTATTATTAAGTAATCAATCAGCACAAGAATGTTCTTAAATAATAGACTACCTAATTCAAGAAGTATTATTTATCTGAAAATAAAAACGTGTAATATAATTTTTATTTAATACCAAGTGTAACAAAATGATATAAAATAAAGTGTTGATAAATTGATAACTAGTGGCAAACTTATAAAATCTTATCTATAGTTTCTTAACAATATATTGATTAAATGCCATTCGCAAATGTACATATTTCCAAAGGGTCAAAAACCCTACACGGTTGGTATATTCACCCCATTCCATTCGAAATGTCTATAAGAGAATTTTTTCAAAAACTTATTGTGGATGAAATATCTTCGGATTGTAATATTTCTATAAACTCCTTTGAAATAATTGAGAGAGTCGAATTAAGCGAGTCTGTAGGTACAAAAGCCATTCAGACCAGCCTTGACTGTGAAATAATAGAGATAACAAAAGCATTTGGTGCAAATATACACTTTCGTCTTAAATCCAACGATTCTACAAGTTCTTATTCAGCACCATCCCAAAATGCTTTCGAAATACTTATGCAAAGTTCTCATAAAAAACAAATACATTTGCCCACTCCTTTGGCATCATCACGATTAAACAGAAAGCAAATATTATATAATGATATCATTGAATGGATTCATACGCATGGTGGAGGTTGGCCTACAATTGAGCATGCTAATATACAAGGAAAAGGATTTGTTAGTAGTTTAAATGAAGCTATTTGGTATATAGATATGTGTGGGCATTCAAAATTTAAAAAACGTAGCTGCGAAATTCCTGAATTATTCTTAGAATTCTTTGGTCGCGCCAATCCCGAATCATATAAAGAATCCAGAAAACCTTTTAGTACAGATAAATTAAACCTTCATTGTCAGGCTCTTGCAGCATATGCAACATCACCGTGGATATTTAAACCCTTATTTGATTGGCTTCGCAATCCCTATAAAAACTTAATTGATTCTATTTCAAAATATGTTAGTTTTTTATATCAACAAAATAAAATTACTGCAGCGAATCATATATCTATTATCCCAGTACGAAGTATAGAACAAGCAACAACAATTAAAATTCATAAAGGCAATTCACAAATAACATTGAGTAACAAAATTAAATACCACCAACTAGAAAATATACTCAAAGACCTGCCTTTGTGGAAGCCAATTGATATTGAAAAGTATTTACCAACGGATTCTGTGTAAGCAAAATTAAAAATAACATTATAGTGTGCTGATTAGATACAAATATCCATGTATTTTTTTGTAATATGGTTTTTTTTTAAACTAAAAATATACCTGGATATTCATATTACTACATATTAATTTTGCATTATGTATGAGCATGGTCAGGAGAAAACTTGTTATCAGGCTTTCACTTATATTTCGTTTCGAACTTCAGGACTTATCTTTGAAAAGTCTGATCAGTATATATTCTACAGATTTCTCTTGACTGCACTTATATGCCCAATGCAATATATTCATCATTGACGAAATATAATCAGCTCTTTTTATAACGAACTGACGGTTCTTCTATAATAAAAATTTTTAGAAGTTCCTTATGGAGTAAATTGCTATGTTTTTATACCAAACTCTATAATAAAATTTTTAAAAAGTTCATTATAGAGTAAGTTCGTTATAAAAACTTCATTATATCCAGAGCCGACTGTATCTCAGTCATTTTGTAGATTCTTTGAATATTTTATATTAGACCCTCATAGTATTTTAGTTAGCACACTATGGATAATCATTAATAGTCATATAGTATTAATAATCTTTTTCTTTACAGTTCAAGAATGCGTTATATACAAGGATTACCTAATGCATTTACTTTTAATCTTGGTGAATATCGGTTCAATTCTGGCAATAATGCATTTAATGCAATTTCGATTTGGAAAATCGATCACAATGCTGATGAAACTGTAATGATTCAAAAAAATACACATATAATTAATGAACTTCAAGCCAATGCTCCTTATTATCATACTCGTGCAATGAGGATAAACTATTTATATGCATGTGATTTACTTTTACCAAAAGCTAAACCGGCTGCACTTCGTGTAATTTATCGCATGTTAACAGGTGATTCATCTGCACCAGAGTTTGTAAATGAAGCAAAAATAAATGAACAGGTTAGATTAGTTCTTGATTTAGGTGATCCAGAAATTACAGTAGACCTACGTGAGCACAATCCCGGGAGACCAGGCAAGTATGAAGCTTTTTGGGACATTGCGGCTAACTTTCTCTCAGGTAAAGCAACAGAGTTTGTAACTGTGGTAGATGAATGTCGGTATGACACAATCGTTCATCTAGCTACAGCAATTTCAGTTAATGACTTGTTAAATCAAATCAAAAAAGAATGCCCACCAAATATACCAATTTCAAGCAAACAATGGCTTTGTTTACAATTCTGGCCTAAAGATCCGACAAGACTTAATAGTCTACAATATACCAGACGTTTACCTTTAAAATTCATGGTACAAGTTCGGCAGCTTCATGCTTATCATCCAGACACACATTATGCATCAGCACTGTTCCGGTATGAAAAAGAGTTTGCAATAAAGTTTTGTGAAATTACAACATTAGTATTTTTAGATGACAAACATAGGTGTAAAGTTGGTGAACCAGGATATCCAGTCGCAGCTGTAGAAAAAGAGAAACAAGTTGTCGTTAGCAAAGAATCAACGTTTACAGTTAGTGATCATGACTATACAAAAACGGGAATAATACCAAGTGTTATAATGGTATGTGATATTCCAGAATCTATTAATGAAAGTTTTTATGCAGGGGAAGTTTATATTGGATTAAAGAATGCTATTTTTCAACCTTCCTCACCAATGAGGCATACAACTGAATTATATAATATTTTACTTGAAAAAAATCTTACTAATAAGCCCATATTGTGTCTTTATACAGATGGTGGTCCTGACCATCGTTGTACTTATACACGTGTACAATTATCATATATATGCTTATTTCTGGCTTTAGACCTTGATTATTTTGTTGCTGTAAGAACACCACCTCAGCATTTATGGAAAAATCCCATAGAACGTATAATGTCTATTTTGAATCTCGGACTTCAGTGTGTTGGTTTAATGCGAAGTAAAATGAATGATAGATTAGAAAAATTATTAAATAAAGCAAATACAATGAAAGAGATCCGACACATTGCAGAAAATGATCCTACCTTAAAAGAGGCACTTATTGCAGTGTACAGCAACCGATTCGCCTAGTACGTAGTATTTTTGAACGCCAATCATTAAAAGAAGTACCTTTTCAAACATTCGATGCAGCTATTGAAAATGAAATTATGGATCTATAGGAAACAATTCACCTAATTGACGAAAACGTGTCTCAGCAGGATCGCACAGCAGATAACCTAATAAAAAGAGTAAGTAAAATATTTAAAATTCATATCAGTATTTAAAGTCTGAACAAATACCAATTGCACAATATCCAATATATTTTATAAAAAATATCTTTTTTTGCTTTCCATATGCCTATTGTGTATTAATTTTTTAAAAAATTTCTGTGCGCTTATCAATTTTAAACTTTGGGTCCATTCAATGTTAATTTCTTATGCGGATAATGCACAATTTGAACCTTTTTCTGTGAGGCAAATAAAAAAAAAAAAAAGCGAAAACTGTACACACTATTTATAAAATAATTTTTTATGTGTGGCATCTGCACGTTTCTGTATGCTGTCACATTTCCGCATAGTGAAAAATAAACACTGGTTTCATACAAAATATCATTAACAATAATACTTTCTCTTTCTTTTTTTTTTTACAGCCACGATTGAAAGAATTTATGGAACACTGTTGTAAAGCAAGGCATTATTTTTTTACTATCAAGAAGTGTGGAAACGTAATATGTACAATTTGCCTACCACCACAATGTTTACGTGAAGAGTTTGAACAACTCCATTGCATCCCTGATCCGGTTCCTGGTGAAGGCATTCACTATAAATCATTCGAAGAATTGTATAGTACTTCTACAACAGAAGAATATAGGCCTTCACTTAAAAATACTAAATTACAAAAAATTAAGTTAGGTAAAGGAAAAGCTACTACAGTAGCGAAACATACAATGCCATTCAGTCCTTCTTCGATACGTGCCAAGAATGTTGGAATCACTGTTACTTGTGCTGAGTGTGAAAAACCACGTCTGTTATTTAGTGCCAAAAAATTGCTAATAAAGGAGCATGAATTGTTAGAGTCTTTCCTTGATATGATCTTATATACGTGTGGAATGTCATTTCATAATACCCATGATCTCGCATCTACTAAATATGACATCAATACTTTTGAGGATCGTGATCAATGAAGTGATAATTATAGCAATGATCAGCAAGTTAAAGACTCTCAACTTGAAGTGCAGGATGAAAATCAACAGAATAACGATGTAATTGCTAGTTCTAGTTATTTGTGTATAGAAAATGCAAGTGTTAGTAGCGATGAGGTTAGCAGTAATGAAATTAGTGATGATGAAGTGAGTGAAGTTAGTGATGAAGTGAGTAAAGTTAGTGATGAAGCTAGTGAGAATACAAATTATAAAAAGCCCAAGGATTCTGAAAGAAAATCTACAAATGTCTGTTATACGAGCTTTTTTAAAAAGATTTTATAAATAACTTTTGGAGTTGTGCATCGCCAATTGAAAAGCCGTATTACTCTGCAGGAATCTTTCCTAAGGTGTGCTATCTGTGTGGTGACCGAAATGCAGCAAAAACATCAAAGACTGAATGACCATTATGTGTTGAGTGTAAAGGAAATGCTTTGTCGAAAAAGCGCTTTATGTGGGTCCCAGGCACAACAAAAAAAGAGAAACAACTTCAAACTCAATAATTTTTCTGTGTAACTATATGCATGCGTGAACCAGATTGCAGGATTGTATTGACTTTTTTACTGTATATGGTTAGATCTCACGACTATCTTACACATTCGTGCAGCCAAAATTTCGTTGAAATCTGTTATTTTTATATGTACGCAAAATACTTAAATAAGATGGAATTGTATTACGTAGATACTACAATATGCAAATATGTATATTTACCAAGACAAATATCAATAAAATGTTTTAATGTATTCCTGCATTGAATATTCTACAAAAAAGATAAATTGATAACACTGATCGTCAAAGGCTATAATAATCGTAATGAAAGAATTTAAGAATAGAACTAAACTATATATAACTATATAAACAGCAGATACTGTTGATGTTACACGATTGATCCTTCACTCAGTGTGCAATACATAAAAAATTTATTTTACAATACCAGATCATTCTGCCAATACATGTTATGATTATAATCCAACACCATTTTATTATAATAAAATGGTGTTGGATTATAATTATAACGTGTACTAGCGGAATGTTCTGGTATTGTAAAATAAATTTTTTATGTGTTGCACACCGAGTGAAAGATCAATCGTGTAACATCAACGGTCTCTCCTGTAAACTATATAATTAGTAAAACCAGGTAGTAAAAATGGTGCATTTTTATTGGCTATTTATATACTGCATCTTAAAAAAAAAATTTCGATTTTCAAATTTTTTGACCCGGCCGGGATATGAAAACCAATAAATTTTTTTTGCATTGCCTTATATTATACTATAATCTTTGTTTAGATGACCAGTGGATTATCAATTATAAGAAAAAAAAGTAGGTTGTTTATAAACCAAAAATGTATAATTTTAAAAAAAATTTCAATAACCTATTTTTTAGTTTATCTATGATAAACTTTTTAAATATTAATTTTAAACTTATAGTTTTTAATACAACTTTTTAGTTTATATTAAAGATTATATTTTT
>CAJVQA010000950.1:0-28719 GCA_910591915.1 Cetraspora pellucida | reverse complement strand
TTTGTACAAAGCATGTATATAAGACTCTTAATAAAGGTGATCGGCAAGGCTGCCAAAGATTAAAAAAAAAAAAAAAATAAAAAATATAAGGAAGAAAATATAAGATATATGCAAGGAATTATAATGCTATTTATACTTTTTTTTTTTTATATCTCTAATACATATCTATTATAATTGTTCAATTATATATATTTGACACAATTATTCAATTTTAGCTCAACACAATTGCTTATTTTGTGATCATTGTTTAGCATTTAACTTGATTACTTAGTTGAATTATTTTATTTTATTTAACTTAACTATTAGGAGGTTTTAAATTAATAAAAAATAATGTATTTTATAAAATAAGTAAGATTTTTTAAATAGTATTTTTACTATAGTTTAATTATAAATTAGTAAAATAAAATAAAATTTTTTAATTTTATTTTTGAAACTTCTCATTTGTCTTATTAAGTATTTGACTCAATTAGTTATTAGATTACTTATTTTATTTAATTAATTTGACATTTATTTGATATATATTTAATTTGATTACTTAGTTGGATTATATTTATTTAATTAACTCAACTATTTATTTAATATGTATTTAACTTAATTATTTAATTGATCACATTTATTTAATTAACTCAACTATTTATTTAGTATATATTTAACTTTACTATTTAGTTAATCATATTTGTTAGATCATATTTATTAATTAACTTAACTATTTATTTAATTTGATTTAAAGATATTACCTGAGTAAGCTGACTTATATAATTTGACCTAAATCAACAAATTATATAGGTTATAGATCAGAAACCAGGTTGACTTAAGTCAAACAGATTATTTATATCTTATATAACTTATGTTTTATTGAAAATGTTTTTTATATAATATGGCTTATACATGATGTGCATTGTTTGATATCTTAGATAGTAATTATTATATAGACAATTTTAATTGGCCAATTCATTGACCTAAGTTATAATTTGAGTCAATATTTAACCCAAATTTATTAACCCAAATGGATCATATTTTATTTAATTAACTTGACTATTAGTAGATGCATATTTAATTCAATTACTTAGTTGAATAACTTATTTAATTAACTTGGCTATTTATTTGGTTCATTTATTTTATTTAATTAACTCTACTATTTGTTTAGTATTTAATTAGATTACTTAGTTGGATTACTTATTTAATTAACTCGACTATTTATTTAGTTTACTTATTTATTTAATTAACTTCATTTTGCTATCTGATTAAAAAAGGTATTCAAAAATATTATCTTAGCATTACTATTTATAATGTTTAACTTAAATATTATCTAAAGTGCATAATATTTATTATGGTCTTTAATAGTTTAATTTTGTAAAAATTATATAAAAAGTCATAGTTTTTTCATATTAAAAAAGTTTTTTAAAATGTTTTTAAACAATAAAGTATATTATAACTTCTGTATCTTTTAACAATTGCATCATAACAAATATGGATTTTGAAAATAAAAAAGATCAAAAATTTGTCAAAGTATATATGTTTAATAAAATAACTTTCAAAAAATATTAAAAATTGAAGTTCATAAGAGTATGTAAGATTTATAGTCACAAAATATATTTATATATACTTCTTACATATAGAATACATTATGCAATAAATCAACATAACCTTTTTCAAGCCTTCTACTATGCAGAGTTTTTAATATTTCTGCTTATTGCTAATAATTCTTTTAATCTTATTGAATTAAAAGAATAGATAACTAAAGAGCACAACAGCATAGGATTGATATTCAAGCAACTATTAATAGCAGAATAAATGCTAAATATATTGAAAAGTTTTTAAAAAAATAATTAATTAATAGTTATTAGTAGGGCTCTGCAAATGCCAAGCATGGTGCCTAAAAAATATAATGCAGAACTCTAGTTATTAAATATGCAATAAATATTAATTTTAAAAGTTTTTTTTTAATAATATAAAGTATAGATATTATAATAGAATTAATAGTAAATATTCACAATAAAAAGTTATTTGTACATCAAATTTGTTCTACAAATAGTAGATATAATTTGCTTTAAATTACCAAAAAAATAAATCCAATTTTATCTAAAACTATTATTATATTTTTATTTTCTTGAAAATAATTAAAAATTGTAGTTTTTAATAACTATGGATATTGTGGTAGAATGATGTACATCAAAACAACAACCAATCAAATACATGATATTATTAATCATAAGACTATGTATTAAGCAATATAAGGTGTTTATCAAATTAATAAAATTAAGATCACATATCTGAATTTACTGTAGATAATAGTAATTTTTGGTATATTTAAAGGCAGGATTGGCAATAAAGCTTAATAGAGCCCAATAAAGCTGTAATGAAGTTCTCTATTCATATAGTTACTGAGCTTCATTGGTACTATTGCCAACCCTACCTAAAGAATATATTGCTTGAAGAGCATATAGTAATAGGTAAATTTCTTTTTGTAAATATAATTTACTAATAAACAAACTCCAAGTCTCTTGCATTTTATTAAATTCTTAACTCTAATTTAGATCTAGATATAATAGTGAAGATTTTTTATAAGGGGGTCTTTTGTATGACTATTTATAGTAATTTTTTAAAGAATAATACTCAAAAAATAAAAAAAACTAGAAGTTTAAACCTATCTTGAATAGGTTAAGCAAAAATGTTTAGAAGACAATTTGTATATATATAACTTGTTAAAGCCTAATCTAATCTTAACCTAAAAGAACTATAACTTTAAAGTTAATTGAATAAATTATTAAGAAATATAAGTTAACTTTAGTTTAGATGTTCTTCTGTTTTGAAAATGCAAGAAAGTTACAAAAAAGTCTAAAAGAAAAAAAAACAAACTTTTTTTAGCTTTTTGTTACTTAAATATTACAGTATTTGATACATATTATTTGTTAATTTTGATTTTGTCACATTTAGATGATTTGCAAATATGTCAAATTTGCTTATATATATCTGTATATGATGTGTAGAAGTTAACATCAAATTTGATTTTTTTTAACTTATATAAAATTATATATATGTAATATAAAATTATAATTTATGTAATACAACTAGTATTGGCAGGCAAAACCTAAGAGTTTTATCATAAATGAAAAGTAAAACTAGTTTCAACTTTCATGAAAAAAAATCAAAATGGCAAAATGGCAAAACTGGTAAAAGTGGTGAAACTGTAAAACTAATGAAACTGCAAATAGATGGCAAAATTGGAAAATGGTAGTAAAATTAGTAAAAAATAATAAAACTAGTAAAAATTTAAAGAAAATTAAGTTTTTTTATATAATTATTAATATTTTTATTTATATATATATTATAGTGTGATACTCTTATTTATCACACATTAATTTGATTGGCTAATTTTGTCAATTATTATTATACAAATTTAATAAAAAAATAAAACTTTTTTAAATTTTTACTAATAATATTATAAAAGAGATGACTTAGTCTTTTTAGAAATCTTTGAGAATTTGATCTTTGTTAAGTTTTGACTTTTTCTAGAAGTTCAACTTTAGCAGAAGTTTCATCAGAGTTTCAATATTTTGTCAGAGTTTTATCTTTTGCTAGGTTTAGTTTTATTTTTTGTTATTTGTCAAAAATAGTTTTGCTGCCAACACTAAATACAACTATAGTTAAAATGTGTAATCTAAATTGCAACTTCTAAATTATCAAAAATTTAAGAATTTCAATAATGTCTGGCATATTGTGTCTATGCCTTAATAGTGCCTGGCACATTGTGCCTATGCCTTAATAGTACTTGGGCATTTTGTGTTCTGTGCCTTAAAAATATCTATTATTTCATACCTATGTCTTAATAGTATCTGGTATTTTTATGTTTATGTCTTAATAGTGTCTGGCATTTTGTACTAATAGGCATAGGCATAGCATAAGGCACTAGTGCCTAATATGATGCCAATATGCCTAGCATAAGCATTTGCAAAGCCTTAATACTGTTATTAATTAGATTCAACAAGCATGTCACTTAAACCTTTATTCTATTGTCTTAGAAAATTTTAATATACAAGACTCTATCTACAGCTCATTAAGCAAATTTAAACTCATTAATTTTTCTCAATAATTCTAATATTTATGATATTGAAGCACATTTTAACAACACACATTATATTTGGTCTAATAATTCTAGTAGTAGTTATATAAACTACATCTGAACTGACCAATTTACTATTTAATTCCTTCTCTCATATAATCTTGACTCAAGCAACATCAGTACTCTTAGTGACCACCTAATTCTCTTATCTTCATGGACATTCTCTAATGCATTTAGCAAACCTTCAAGATATTACATTAGAATAAGTCATAGAATCTTTAACTACAAGGCAATAGATTCTGATAAATAAACAGAGTTTTCTGACCTTCTTACATTGAATCTTAACCTTTACAACACTTCTTTTACTATTTACTCAGATAAAACTTTTCAAACAATTTGGTACAAAATTGAATACTCTTTTATTAATACTGCAATACAATCAATACTAAACAAAATTAGTCACAAATAAAACTATTTACCTTAATTCATTTACAATTTATAAGCCATTCTATGCAAGCTACTTGGATCACCAATCTCAAAAATAAAAACTTCAACAAACTTGAAACACACTGTTCAGTCCTTATATATATGAATGACACCCTCTGTATTGCATTCTCACAAACAGAGTTATCTCAAATTTTCTTAATAGCTAAGTCATTTTATGACATGACTAATATCCAAATTAATCTTTTTAAATCTATACTTACAACTAACAATTCATCATCTAATTACAATTCTATTATTTTTAACAACTATATACTTTCTATTTACCTATCTTGCATATCTTTTAAATTTCTTGGTTGCTGGTTTATACTTAACAACAAACATTCTCAACAAATCCAACTTATTATTAATGAAGCTCAACATCTTATTAAAATTGCTAGCTCCAAATATATTACTAACACTTATGCATAATATATTATAAATACTGTTATTATACCTACTATTGAATATTGCATTCAAAACATCATTCTTAACTAAGCTATTTGTAAAAAAATCTTTATTCTTATATTGGTCTTGAAAAGCAAAAAACCAAGCTTAGACATACAATTTCTACTAGCATCCTCCTTCATCCTCAATTTTAGAATATTTACAACATTTGAAACATTCAACTATAACATCATATTTCTAATTTTATTAAACACCTAAACAACACTGGACTTCTTGGTACTAGTTCTCATATTTGCCTTCAACAACTACAAAATAATTTTTGATCTTTGACCAATATATTAAATCATTCTAATTCTCTAATTGACAGACCAAACAAACAAATAACTAGCTTCAAAATTATTTAGTTCTTTTCTCATTTAGAATATCTATTACTTTAAACCCTATATATAATATTTCATACACAATTAACACTGAAACAATTGCATTAGAATCAATACTATTATTATACTTCAAATATCTAACTTTTAAAAAACAACTCTGCTAACACTATATTCTTTTTCTTGACCAACTTACTACATATGACAATTCTTATCTCCTTGACTGAAAACATATTTCATCAAGAATTTATAAAATATTCAAAGACAGAAAGCTATTATAATTTATTACTCTTGAAGATATCACAACAAATCATTCCTATTATTGAACTTTTTACAACCATTACCAATTCCCAAAAATCAATCACTTTAGCTATACTACAGAACATTTCTCAAAATCTTCTAAGCTATAGCTTATCATTACATTTTAAGATCAAATAATTATAAATAAAGTCAGAAGACAACCAACCTCTTCTGAACAAATACTTATTACCTATTGGTATAGTAATATTAAGCTTTATGCTACATAACTATACTCAACACCTTTAATTACAACCAAACCATGCACTGGCTACAATCTTAATTCCAATCTTATCACTAAAAAATGTACAACATTTATTCTTATTAATCTTGTAACTAAATTTATTGAAAAATTTAATACTCAAAATCAACAACTTAATTTTAATGCAAATTATCTTGACTTGCTCTATTCTATCACTATCTGACATCCTACTCAAATTTCTAATACTACTAATATTCATATATCTGTATTACTTATTCTATCTGTTTTTAATAACTGTGATCTTATCAATACTCTGCAGTCAATTGCCAACTCAAATTACAACAAGTTTGAACTTCATTTTTATACTGATGAATCAGTCATTTAGGCAGGTACATTCTAATGCTCAATAGGAATTGGATGGGCCTTGATACAAAACAACATCTTACATATCTTTCAAGCACAAACTAAGTTTTAGTCATGCTCCTTTAAAGCAAAAATTATTGCAATTTTTTCTGCTATTATCACTGCACTCAGAAATTGTACAATACACATCTACACTATCTCACAATTCACTATATCTAAATACAACAATACCAATTTAATATCACTTAAATTATTATTCATCAATACTCTATATTATTCACTTTGGTATACTCTAATTAACTTTATAAACTCTTATAATATACAACTTATTTTGCATAAAGTAGTTGCATATCAGAATAATAAATTTAATAACCTTACTAACACTCTTGCTCATAATCATCTTAACCTTCTATACCTACTATTTAATTCACAAAATTATTATAATTCTAACTATATACTACAACTTGATAACTACCCTATTGAACTACCTATCCATTATTGTATTCATACAATTTACTATGCTCATATTTATATACTATGATCATCCCAATATTATTTTTAAAAATGATTACAAATTGTAATTCAAACTAACTGGAAAGCCACCTGGCTTTATATCAACAATAATCAAAAAATAACAAACTATTCTCATAGCTTTTAAACATTTCAACATAAGTTTTTCTGTATAAAAATCCTTATAAATGACCTTCCAACTTCACATAATTTATACAAACATAATCATATCTAATTTTCTAACTATCATCAATATAACCAAATTAGCACTTCATTTCATTAGACTACCTGTTCATCTTCATATCTTCTTAATAATCTTATCAATGACTCACTTAAACATGTTCTTACTATATCTATTCTTAACATAATACTAAAAACTGTATCTGATCTGCATATCCAAATTAAAAATCTTAACTGTATGCAAAACTACAATATACCAAATTCATTTTCTCTGACATCAATACTGTCTGGTCTAATTCTTTATAAATTAATTGATTCAATTAAAGACATTACTCTATCTAATAAAACTGCTACTACACTTTTAATTAAACTTCTGCTTCATCTTAATTAACAAATTTATACACATATCTGGATACCATATAGTGCTTCTAGCCTCAACCTAGCAGACAACTTCAACTAACTTCAACATCTCATACTTCTTAAAACTTACTAATACAACACATATTACACTTAATTACTAGTCCTAAATTTAAAATATAATACTCTAAATGGATCAAATACTAAATAAACCTTCTTATTATAATTACAAACTCTGAAATCTAGATGAACCTTGATTACTCTGGTAGGCTTAGATTACAGATAACTTGTTTGAGTCTCTAATCTTATAGATATAGAATTCAAATATAATTTTTTTTTATATATTCTACTTGTAAAAAGTTTAACTGAATTTTAATAAAAATAGAGACATGGTCTTACTGTTAATATTAAAAAAAAAACAAAAAAAACAAATGCCTTATAACTTGTTGATCATATTGATATAACTACTATTACAGATATCTTAATACAATTGTTAGAAACAGTTGCTATATATAAGTATTATATAGATAATTATTCAAATTTTTACTATTAATAAGATTTGAATATCTAACTTACTACTTAAAAGATTGATAACTTATCTACTTTACTAAGTCCTTATACTTCTAAATAGTAATTTAGTAGTATAAATATAATGTAACTATATATAATAATAATTCAACAAGCTAATAAAATATAAATTATAATTTGATATTATAAAAAAATTATTTAATTATTTATTTTATTTTATTTAAATTTCTAAAGATTAAGTATATTTATATATAAAAACAAACTTTTATTAATTATTAAGAATTGTTATTAATTTTTAAATCTAACTTTTACTTATTATAATTAATTTTATTTAAACATTACAAATATTTTTAAATTTAATTATAATTAAAAAAAATATTAAAATAAATTAATAGTATAGAAAGACTTGCAAGAGTAGATAAGACACTAATAAGATTATAAAAAGAAATACTTAACTTTATAAAAATATAGCAATTTAATAGTTAATCTTAACTATAAGTATTAGTTTTAACTATAATAATACTGAAGCAACTATAAATAGAAATACAGAAGACTTTAAAAGGTTTAACTCAAAGATAAATTAATTCTAAAATTGAAGCAAAATTTTGAACATAAGAGAATACTTTTGTAATTTAATAAAGTTAATACTAGAAATGCAAAATTAGAAGATTTAAAATAGAATATTCAAGTAGTAATGTTAGATATAGCAATTGATAAGGAACCTTTGAGTAAACTTCTTAAATAGGTAATATAAAAAAGTTGCTTATGCAACTAGTTGTATGCTTTTTTTGTAAAAGTTCTATATAAACTCATTATTTAAAAAATGATAATAAAGTCAAAAAATCAAAAAAATCACCTTAATATTAAAAAAAAACATTAAAATTATGTTATATATTTTTAATATAATTTTTTTATAATTATCTTTTAAATTCTAAGTTTATTAAAAATACAATTAAATTATTTGAAAAAATACTAAAAATAAATTAGCATTAAATGTCAAAAATTATGAATTAAAAAAATTAGACTCACAATTTAAAAATTTTAAAATATGCATTTAAAAATAAGAATTTGAAAAGCTCAACATACTTTATTCATTTTAACCTCATAAAAAAGATGTGTAGTTTGCTACATCACAACTAGTAGATAATATATTTACATTATTTATCAACACGGATTCATTATTTAAACCTTTAATTTAAGAGTGCTATGTAACTATTTGATACTTTTAGGTCAGTCTTATGTATTCAAGCTATAACTTTCATAAAAAAGTTTTTTGCATCAGAAATTATCTTTAAAACTAATAAATTTTATTAGATTAAGACGCATAAGAATTAGGGATTGGAATCGTTTAACCGTTTACAAATTTCTCCATTGTTCCAGGCAGAATTATGTTGATCGTGGACCGGAATTATTTTAATGCCGGCCAAATTAACAGTTAAACGATTACCGTATTCTACCGTAAATAAGCACCACACCCTCTACCCCATTTTTTTAAATGCTAGATTAGCGGAAATAACTTGGCTAAAGATCTCATTGCAATGTCCGTTAATCTGACATTTAAAAAAATGGGCTAGAGGGTGTGGTGCTTATTTACGGTAGAATACGGTAAGGCGGTTCCAATCCCTAATAAGAATCACATAACGATAATTTTTTAAAGTGTTGTGAATATTTTCGACGAAATACAATGCATGCATGCAGGTTACACGGGTAGATCATATCACATGATTTTGGAGGTGTTCTTGGGGTAGTTCTGTCATACTAAAGATCTCAATTTTACTTTATTTGTACTGATCGATTAAGTTATTGAAGCACAGCATTTTGGGGTTCACAAAAAAAAAAAAAACCGTCCCAGACTTCTTTCAGGATTTCCGTTATGCTAAAAAAAAAACAAAAATTTAGGCTCATGTGATTCAATTGTAATTTGTAAAATATATAATGTGATCATAAACTTAGTATGAAACCAACTTTATAAAGAAAAAATATAACACAACTAAATAATATCTAAAGTAAAAATTTCATTTTTAATATGCCAAAACCGGTTTTTTAACATATGAAAATAAAACCGGCTCCAAATCTCTAATCCAAAGACAGATTTGGCATAATTTGTAATGATTACCAAATTCGCAATTTTGGTTACTTTTACGTATTCGGTAATATACGGATATTTTTTTACGTATACGTATAATAAATACATATTATGTAATATCTGCCACCACCTTTACTATAACTTATCTGTTATATTCATTAGCTCAATTTCGCTTTACTTTGTAAATCGGGTTGACGTAACCTTTATATACGTACATATGAAGTAACCAGGTTATGTCATTAATTAATTCTGTAATTGACAAAATTTTTGTTAGTCACCCAAAAATTTGTCCAGGAATCTTAAGTCATCAAAAATGGCCTTTTTATAATGTATATCGATATCGATATAATAAATACAGTATATACTGCATATAATATATGCATGTATATATCAATTTTCCTAATTTGACCAGTGTTAAACCTTGGTCAAATGATAATCTATACTATAAAAATTACAAATACATAAGGTATAAAACTAACTTTTTAAAACATTAAACCATTTTTACATTTTTTTGATAACTGCCATTCATATCATAAGCTTATATTCTGCTCTTTAGACAGTATTATCCATTTTACCAATTTTGAACCTAAACCACCGATAGCGTTCATCGTCTTCAATAATATTTTCATCTTCATCAAACCAAGTTTTTTCAACAAACACTACATTATCATCATGATCCACAAGAATCGCAGTACTTGTTCGAGTGCCATAAGCTCCATTGTTATCGAATTTCGGTATTCTAATAGTCATCTTAACATTAGAACTTTCGCAAGGATGTGTGGTACTATCAAAATAATGATAAAGAACGATAAGTAAAACTTTTTAAGCATAAAATATAATAAAATGAATTGTGATTAAAAAAAAAACCTAAGCAATTGAAATAAACTCTCAATTAATTGTTCTTCTGACTGCTCTTTCTCACAAATTGATTTCAATTCATTAGTACCAATCTTTACTTTTGGCCAAGGATCATCTAGTAATGAGTTAGATAATCCATAAATTTCTCCGGATTTTAAATGTTTAATCTCATTAAATCCTCTATTGGACAAATATCCCATTTTCGAATGTTTATCATTTAAGTCTGCACTTATTAAATTAAATCCACCATACATATGAGATTCACTTTTAATAGTATTCAAGCATTGTTCTAATGGATAATTAGATTCCAAAATCGATCTTATTATAGCCCCACGAGATAATAAAAGTTCTGAGTCAACTGTTTGAGGTTCACGGTAATTGGTGACCGCGGCAAATCTTCCCGTTCTGTTTATACCAAGCCATGTTCCATGAACAGGTCTGAACAAATCCAACCCGCTTAAGATGTTTGGGTTCCACCATGAAGCAAGTGAAGTTGGCCGATTAAGGAATTCATCTCGATTTGCAGCAAAAATACTATAATGAGAATATATGTAAGAAAAAGAAATTAAATGCAAAAAAAAACAAACAATACATACATTGGCTTATATAACAATATAAATTAAAAAATGGACAATTACAATTTATATTTTATAGCACTATT
Source organism: Cetraspora pellucida (assembly GCA_910591915.1). Taxonomy (NCBI): domain Eukaryota; kingdom Fungi; phylum Glomeromycota; class Glomeromycetes; order Diversisporales; family Gigasporaceae; genus Cetraspora; species Cetraspora pellucida. The sequence continues at coordinate 17,346 of CAJVQA010000950.1, read as the reverse complement.
ATCTAACTTCCAGAATAATACGCACATCAATTGAAATTTAAAAATTTTCTTGGGGTAAATTTGATTGGTTATGTATTAAAGAATTTTTACAAACCTACTTTTGGAAGGGCCCTATTTATATAAATTTGATTTTGAGTATCAATATGGCAAAACGATCTACAACTATATTATTTATATTTACACATGATAATTACACATGATAATTACTAAATACTACAAACTATTTGGGGGATGATGCGTTAATTATCCCCAACTCAAAGTGTCTAGTTTACAAACTTGATCCTCACTGCGCCCGTTGCCCCAAGTCCCCAATAACGCAGGATATATATAAATACAATTGAAATTTTTTGACTGCAATCTTTATCTTTCACCTTTTTTTTTTTAACTCGAAAACAATTTTTTTTGATAAAATTTTGATTGATCAGTTATTTGATTAAATTTCCTTAAATAATACTACCTTTTACATAATCATATGGCGGCATTTTCTATGCCAAAACAACCGTCCAAGGTTGAAACGACTACTCAAACAAAACCAAAAAATTGGCATATTCGCGATGACCCGATTACATGGAAGAATTGGTATAAACATGTCGATTGGATACACGCTGTTTTACTCATTTCATTACCGTTGATTGCACTTTATGGTCTTTTAACAACTGAAATACAAAGAAATACTGCGATATGGAGTATTATGTATTATTATATAACTGGTTTAGGGATTACAGCAGGTTCATAAATCTCTTTCTTTGACAACTATCGTTATTTGCAAGTAAGAAATCCATATTAGGTTTCGTCGATAATTTGGCCTAGATTAATTTGTATTGGCCTGCATTATACTAATTTTAAAGTTAGAATTAGATTGGATTGGATTGAATTAGAATAAGGTTTAACAAAAATTAACAGTTTTTAACAGGGAAAAAAAACTACACGTAATTTGGTTGATCGTGATCGACAAAACCTAGAACAGATTTATTACTTGCGAATTTACTGCGGATCATAACAAATATTTGTCTAACCTGAACTAACCTGAATCTCTTAAAAAAAGGTCACCATAGACTATGGGCTCACCGAGCATATAAAGTATCTCGCCCGTTTGAAATATTTCTCATATTTGCGTGCTCCGGTGCTGTAGAAGGCTCTATCCGATGGTGGTGCAATGGACATCGAGCTCATCATCGGTGGACCGATACTGATGCAGATCCTTACAACGCAAATAAAGGACTTATTTATTCTCATATTGGTTGGATGTTTTTAAAACAAAATCCCAATCGCGTCGGAAGAGCTGATATTTCTGATTTAAGTGCTGACCCTTGGATTATGTTTCAGCACAGAAAATATTGGTTATTCGCGCTTTTTATGGGATTTTTATTTCCCACTATGGTCGCTGGCTTCGGTTGGGGTGATTGGTGGGTAAGTAAATTCTTCATAATTTGTGAGAGACTTATCTATTTGCATTAGTATTAAATTGTGATTCATTTATATCACAGGGAGGTTTCTTCTTTAGCGCTGTATTGCGTCTAGTTTTCGTCCATCACGCCACATTTTGTGTTAACTCGTTAGCTCACTACCTCGGTGACACACCATTTGATGATCGTCACACCCCACGTGACCACTTCATCACTGCTATCCTAAGTTTGGGCGAAGGATATCATAATTTTCATCATGAATTTCCAATGGATTATCGAAATGCAGTTAAATTTTACCAATATGATCCAACAAAATGGTTAATTAAACTCTTATCGTATTTTGGTGTTACACATCATTTAAAGAAATTCCCTGAAAACGAAATACATAAAAGCATAATAGTAATGAAACAGAAGAAACTAGATAGAGAGAAGGCGAAATTGAACTGGGGTGTGCCATTGGACAAATTGCCTATTTACACTTTTGAACAATGTAGGTTATTTTTTTTTTTAAAAAAAAAATTAATAATAATAATTTCACTCGTTTTTAACTAACTTTAATCAAAATAAACTAGTTGTGGAAAACGCAAAAGAAAACAATTGGATTTGTATTGAGGGAATTATTCATGATGTTAGTGAATTTATTGATGAACATCCTGGTGGTAAATCATTAATAGCAGCTTCAATAGGGAAGGATATGACAACATCTTTTAATGGTGGTGTTTATGATCATTCTAACGCTGCCAGAAATTTGATGGCATCTTTACGCGTCGGAATTATTGCAGGTGGAGGTGAAGTTGAAAGTCGTAAAACAAAATAATCTGCAATACGAAAAACTTTGCAAGAGTTGATATTATTTTGAAAAATCTATTTGTTTTTTTTTGTTCCGATTGAAATTCATTCATTCTATTCATTCTATTCATTCTACTCATTCTGTTAATAGCTTTTTTTTATTACATAGTTTTCATACATTATCAATTAATAAGATAAAATTTTACAATGTCAGGTTAATATTATGAATAATTATTAAGGTTTAAAGTCTTGAAATAAATACACAAGTAATCATTACTATTTAGATAAGCTTACTTCTTAAGAACAATTCGCAGTTTCTCTTAATGATTTGATTTTCTTAAAAGACCAATTTTTATTACTGATTTCAACAAAACATTGGGGAAACCGTTTTCACAATTTACTTCCGTATGGTATTTTTTAGGACTATCCAAATTTGTAAATCTTTTCTAGATATTGTCTGACAAATTAAGCAATATCACGTTACCTAACGATCCTCTCACGCGATAAACCTAATAAACCTAGTGCGATGACATACAGTAGATTATCAAAAAAAAAAAAGGAATTTTATTTGGAATAGATCACTTGATTAAAAATGTTAGTATCTTGCACATGGGATGGGCACATCTCATAGTCATAGGAAGACATTCGTATGATTGGTTAATTTTTGTAGATCTACCCGTGATTTCCCGTGATAATTGACCAAAAATCCAAAATACATTAATATTGCAGTACTAAAAACGAAAAAAAAACTTCGTATAAAGAAGTTTACAAACAATAAATATACACAAAAAAAAAGCTTATTGTTTATATTTGTAGAATAGATAGATGCGTGTAAAGTGGGTAAATGTGAAATTTATTGTTAATAAACTCAACTCATTACATTAAAGAATCGATAAAATATAACCCAAAACCTTAACTATTAATTTATGTTTGACAAACTCAAACACACTACAATAACCGACCAAATTTAATATTAAGCCCGGATCTTTACTACTAAAGAGCTTACACCTACACAAATTAACAGTTAGAAATAAAAGTTTATTTAAATCTAATAAAATAGTTTTAGACGAAAACGTTTCCAGTTACCTTCACTATACAGTATAATTTGGTCTGGTCCAATAAACGGTAGGCATATATTGTCTTCTAAGTAAAGTTCATGAAGATACTGATTATTACAGATTATTTTGCATAGCGATAGTAAATAAAGACATTCTATCGAACCGAAAAATGGGGGTTTGCGATGATTTCTTATTGGTGAAACGTTGTTCCCAAAAAGTGCTTTAAAGTATATAAGTTACCCGGGCAATTGATTTGCATCAGCCAGTCAGACGAATGTCCTCCTATAAATCTAGGGCACATCTCTAATCAGAATCATCCGATTCATATCATTCGATTTATCTAATCTTACTATATTTAATAATTACAACAAAAAGGGTTTCTATTAATGTTAAAGTCAACAGGAGCTGCCCGAAACTAAAATAATATCAGTTATTATTATTCCCGAATTTGGAACTCAAAAATGACTTCCACATGATGTATACTACGTAATTCGAAGCATCATAGCGTAACCAGTCTACCATTAGTATTAGGGAGTATTCTATTTTATAAACATTTTTCTATCTTGAAATTTGATTTGATCGAATGGAAAAACTTTTAATATTTTCCTGGGATAATAGGCATTTCAGAATGTCTAAGCTTATTAAACATACCTTCGTAATTATTATATTTTTGCTTTTGTAAGTGGGAACGTAACTTTAGGGTGTTGTTTATTATTGAGGATTTTTTATGGGTTTTTTTAATTATTCGGAAAGTTCATTTTTTTATGGGAAATTCTATTTTGACCCGGGTCAGAATGGCCCAACTGGGAGTATATACTAGAGATAGGCAAGGTAATCATTTTTATTACGTAAAAATTACCTGGGTCAAAATGACTCAACTGGTATTTTCATATTATACGGTAATAGAGATACAAGGTAATCACGTAAAAATCAAAAACAGTATTAGTTTGAAGATCATTAATTTCGGATTTTTTTTAGGTTATTTATTTATAAAATGAGTGACAGTCCAAAGGTCAAGTCTAATACAATGAATCTATTTACAGGTTTTCACTGATTGTCACTCAAATATATCGATATGAAATTAAATTTACATCTTTTGGCATAAGCAAAATTTTGACAGTTCAATTATATTGTATTGATTTGAACCGGTTGGCCATAATCGGTTAGCCGACTCAACCTGAATAAATTTCGGATAACTGGTTGAGCATAAAGTATGTAAATGATCAAGAGAGAGCAAAGATTCCAAAAAGGTCCGAAGAGAAACTGAATGAACATAAGAGATGAGCAAGGCTGAAACAAAATTTGAGTGAAGCTCCGAGAAGTAGATATTTATTAACATAAAATAATTCGGTTCGGTTAACCGATTGAGGATATATAGCTACAACATATTTGTGCTATTTTACAAAGTTTTTATTAAAAAAACACCAATTGGGCTCCTCAACAATTAGCTATTTAACAACAGGTTTAATATATTTAACAGCAAATTTAAATGATATTGAACCAATTTGACAAACTTTTGTTGTCATTTTAATTGTTTTGGTTGTATATTTTCTTTTTGTTTTCATTAGTTGTTATTAAATAATAGTTTTTAAATTCTTTTTTATTTATTATAAAAGGTTTACAAGTATTAATTTGTAGAAACTTTTCAATATATCTACCGTACGTCGGAATTATAGATGTAACCCAAACTATTTGGAACGTCTAAAACCATGTAATAATTAGAATAGCGTTAGTTTCAGCTGTCTTTTTTCCTATTGCCGAAACTATGTGATACTAATTGATACATGGTTTGGGATGTCCCAAATAGTTTGGGTTACAACACTACGTAGTCGGAATGGGAATTATTGTAGATTTAGAATGCACCGAATTTACTAATTTCCTCTCCACTTCTGATTGGTTCTACTAATTATTCACATATCGAAGCATCTGTGATAGTGAAGTGGTGCAGGTTGATTCCAAATAATACGAATAGTAGTGGTGTATGGTTGTGGAGTATAATACGTTAAATTAGCAAGCATGCGAGTATGGATAACTGAGAAAACTAGACTTTGGGCTTTAAAATTTATAAAATCGGGTCAGCTGTCACCACTAATAGAGGGGCGCAGCCAGTTATTCTTGCAACGAACCCTTTTATAATGAGCACATCTATGCTTTATAACAGTATAATGAATTTCTTTTTTATTAGAGTCCGTTACGGAAAATAGTAAACTACTTCTATAAAAATTTTTATTATAAGAACTATCAGTCTATTATACGAAAGTTAACTGTATACATTCGTAAATAAAGGTGGCTCATATGTAGAAATACAAGAAAACACGATAAACAAACGATTACAACATATTCACGTTATAGTGAAGTTCCCACTACAACTTATAGCAAGAATATACTAGGTTAGGCTTGAAAATACTAGACTCAAAATACTAGCCTCGAAAATATTATATAATTAATTCAAAATCCTTATTATAACAAAGGTGAGTTGTATTTGGACGCTGGTTCTTTTCGTTATTTAACTTGTAAGTATATTTTTAGTACTCTACAACTTTTCATAGCTTCGTTTTTATTATTTATTTGTGTTAATTTTGTTCATGAATGAAGGCAGATTCGTTTATAAATCCAGTTGCAGCGAAAGTTTACTATAACGGGCTTCTTTGGGTATAACGAACTTTGAAAAATGCAGTTTGAAAAATGTAATGACTTGATAAAATATGCAATAATAAACATAGGCATGAGTATATTTGCTGATATTTGACAAGAATATTAATTTACATTCCTTTACAAAGACATGTTTATAGAATAGCATTCTAAATTTTTTGTTTTTTTTTTGTTTTAAAATCAGTTCCAAAGTTCTGAACAAATGTTACATAGATGCCTTTTTAGGCCTTCAATAACGGAATACATTTGTGTAATTTATGTTTTTCTGACTATAATCGATAGTGTTCTTCCAGATCATAGCCGATAATCAAAAAGATGCTTATTTTAGACCTTCAAATGATGGCAGACATTAGTGTAATTTATGTTCTATCAGATCGCAGCCGATAATCAAAAGCACGCTCTTTTTAAACCTTCAAATGATGGTAATCATCAGCATAATTTACATTCTTTCGATAATGCCTTTTTTATACTTTCAAATAATGGCAAATATCAGTAAAGTTTATGTCCTTCCGGATCACAACCGATAATCAAAAAAACAAAGAAACGGTTATACAAATTTAATATATCATTTAGATGCAGTCACAGTTAATGGCAATGTAGTTCTGTATTTGAATATAATCACTTTTTTCAGTTCTTAAAATTTTGCATCATTTCAAAATTTATAGTAAAGATACAAATTGCAATTATTCACAATTAAATTGAATTGCAATTGTTTTTTATAACAATTTTAGTTGGTTGTAATTACATATTTTCAGTACCTCTGTCAAGAATAGGTAAACTATTTATTTTAGTTCAATAGTAGTAGTTTTGTCTCTTAGAAAACAACTAAGCTTTTTCTTCTAAAAAAATAAAAATAAAATAAAAGATTAACGTTAATTAAAATTTTTTTGGATTCAAATTTTTCTGAAGAATCGTAAGATCAGAATGCATCCTTGATTGGTGGTAATGCTGGGACTTTTATGAAACTCTTTGATTTTTGTTATCGCGTAAAATCTTGATTTTTGTTAAACGTTAAACGATCTTGTAAAAGTGAAAACAGCCGTAAAAAATAATGATTTCAATTACTTCTAAATTCTTTTTGGTACTGTCTCAAATAAATAAATTTCTATAGAATTTTCGTGAGGTTATATATAATAATTAAATTCTTTACAACTATACTATTTAAATATAATATATATTATGAGTATAGTACGCTAATCTTATATACTCAAGTATGTTTTTTGTAGAGTTGTTAGCGGCTTATTTGAAGCGGTTTATCTGCCGTGTCGCTCCAAGCTACAGCTTAAAACGTGATTGAGCTGCGTCTTAGAGCCGCAGTTTAAGCTGTAGCTTGAGCTATAGCATATACGTACGTATTAGAGAGTCACATTCCCAGTAATAGCTATTGGAACCATGACTTGAGCCATGACTCGAGCCGCGACTTTAGCCGTGGCTTCAACAGCCATGGCTCAAGCTGGAGCCATGACTTTAACAACTCTACTTACGTCACTACTATTCATAATAGTAAGTTATAATAGAATTCCAAAATGTGCCTAGTCGTTAAAGAATTCCAATTCAATTTACAATAAAATTAAGTGTATTCCAAATTATTTTATTAAGTACTTTGTTTTGGAATTTAAGTCATTTTGAAATAAAGATTATTCATTATTCATATTTAAAAGTATTATATAAAGTTTTACATATATGATTAGTAAATTGCAACAACTACTGTAGAATATTTTTTTCATTTATAATGATTTTTGTCATATGCGTTTTTGCATTTAATATTATTTACTTGTGAAGAGGAATGTAGTCAACTCTCAAAAATAAACTTAAAATTCTGAAAGGAAAAAAAAATCTGTTATCAAAATTTTCTTAAACCATTGCATCTTTTATATTGTACTATTGTAAAATTTTAAATCTTTGAGTTTTTTATATCCAAAGTCAATTGTATTATTTAATTTTGAAAACTTATCAAAATCTAACAGAAAAATTAATTAGAGTTATACTACTTCTAATAATATCCAATTTGTATCAAAGTATATATATATAATTCTTCAAATCTTGTAAAGAAATATTTTTTTATAATTGTGTCTGTATTTACTGAATAATGTAAACTTTATTACGAAAAAATCAAAATTATTATGATTTTAAATTAATTATTGGATAATTTTGTTTTTAAAATATCTAGAAGAAAATTCTTTAAATATATATACAAATCTAAATAAAAAAAGACTTGAAAACAGGTTAAACCAATTAAATCAGATAGATAGAATAAGTGAATATATAATTATAGTTAATTTTATATTTAAACAAACAGAAATCTTAGTTATTATAATATACATATTATGAGATTTGGTGATTTGGAAGTTGTTAGCTTCAAGTGACAGATTTAGTGTTTAAATTTCACCTAGAACAAAATTTGAAAATTATAATTGCATTACAATAAACTATTTCTTAATGATTAGTTGGATTAATGCATTTGTAATTTTAGATACATTAACTCAAATAAGAACTTGAGACATCTATATAATATAATATTATATATACTTAAAAGAATATTAAAACTGATGTTGTATAAGATTTACATACAAATTATAATAAAACCACAAGATGAAAAAAAACTAAGAAACCAGAGACATTGAATTTTATTTAGAAATCTTAAATAAAGAGATAATATAGATTTTTAACAATATTATTAAATTAATAAAAGCTTTAAAAGACACAGAAATGCATAGATATAGTAACAAGAACAGTGTAGAATATATTCTATAACTAAGTATGAAGAGTTTAGTATGAAAAAGTACAAGAATAGGAAAAAAAGATTAATATAACAAGCAAAATAAAAAAAGATGCTTAAACTAAAAGAAGGTTAAAGAAAAAAACAAAATAGAATAAGATAACAAAAAAAAAAAAAAAAAAGAAAGTGGAAAAAATAAATTGAATAAAGAAGGAAGCTTGAAAGACAATTGATATACTTGTCACAGAAAAGAGAAACCTTTCTGATATGGTTTTAAGTAGTTAGATGAGCAGTCTATCTTTAACTGAGATAGTGCAGCAGATTGCATTTAGACACCAATAGAGTGGCTAAATGATACTAGACTTTAGTATTAGAAAATTCTATATAATTATAAATGTATATAGTTTCAAGAATCTTAATAAAGTATTAGCATAATTGCTTAAGATTAAAAAAAAAAAAAAGCTTTAAAAGAAATAGACAAATAAAAATATATATAAAGAAGTATATAACTAACCAGGTTACTAAAATTTAACAGAGAAAAAAAATTCTTAATTATATATAAGTTTATTAAATTATCTTTTTTTTTTGTTTTTGTTAAGGCTGATATTATTAGTAACTATCATTTTTATTTTTTTATTTTTTTATTTTTTTGTATTAAGGTGACCTCTTTGGTCTTTTGACTTTTATTAATCACTTATCGGTATTGTGGTTCAATAAACCACTACAGAAGAGCATACAATTGACTACATGTGTAACTTTTCGCATTAACTAATTTCTCCCCACAGTTCTGATTGGATATCAGAAATCTTATGCTAATTGGCCAAAATCGATCACAGGATTAGGAACCCCTGCATAACCACTTTATCATTACACAATTACTTAAGTTAATTTTATAGCTATTGCTATTGTTATACTGTATAATTTATAACTATAACACATAATATTATAAACCAGAAGTTGATTTTAAGAGTAGTATTTCAATGACCCTAAAATCTCAAACCCAGCAATAATTTTAACTTATATCATCTATTATGTTTTAATATGTCAAACAAAAATAATTATCGTTTTACACTTAAACTGTTTAAATTGTTTTATCGTTATATATTTTTTTATTTTTTGTTTGCATTGTGTATCTATCTAAGAAAGTAATAATTTATCGATTTGAGATAATCATGCTATAATAAATGCAAAGCTAGTATGTATAAATCTGCATATGCATGCACTTAACTGAATTCAGAATTAGTTAATTTGTAACTAAAAAAATTAAGCCAAAGAAAAATGAAACTTTGGACTTTCAAGTTTATTATTTACTGATCATATAATAGCCAATAAAGTCGAAATCTTGAATTCTTATTTTTGTGACAGCACTTATTGCTTCTAAATAACTCTGACATTTAACATTACCCATTTTCATTAAATAATATTCTCTTCAACTATTATTCAATTCTAGTTCTTAAATAACTCATATTCATATACAGTACCTGGTTCGATACAATTTTACTAATTAGAATACTATAAGCTGTTCTAAATGGTTTTGTTTTAATCTATACATATAATACTATATGTTTCTCTCTCAATCAGTTATAACAACTTATTAGTATTTTAATTTTAATATTAAAAATATTTTTATCAGTGTAAACTGATCTATTTAGTACTATAATAGCAGTGTTTCTAAGTTAAATTATTATTATAAAACATTTGATGTTTGATTTGATCTGAAATATAGAATCATGTATCAGTTAATATTATAAATTATTATGTATCTTAATATTTCAAAAACAATTTAAATAAAGAACAAAATGCTGAAAATGGTTTCAAAGAATTTATCAAATCATAATTCTCTACAAATTGTATCATTTTATACTTATCTTTTAATATTTTATAATTATTATTTCTGATATTTGAATCTTTTTCACTTTGTATTTTAAATTATGTTCTTATTATCTGATATTAATAAAATTTATGATATTGAAGAAGATGATGAAATAAATAACAATAATACTAATCTTGATAATAAGCTTGACAAAACACTTGACCGAATCCTAGATGCAACTAATAGTATTGGGCATTTGTAGGAAATAGTTGATGATGATAGAGAAAAGTCTTCAAAAAATGAGAGTACTAAAACATATCATATTTTGGTTAATAAATACACTAAGTAGATTAAGAATCTAGAAAGATTAGGGTTAAGTTATTATCAACATGACCATCAGGTGTGTGGAAGTGGAAAAAAAATATATCAATAGACTGAGCGATAGTATTGCCATCACTATGGTACATACCAGAGTGTTGTGAGGAAAGATTTTAATAAAAAAGCCAGGTTAGCACAAAAAGAATCAAAAAAATGCAGGTGCAAAAGTTTCATATATGTCACGCTTCCAATAAATTTAGTAACAGTAATTCTAAAGCATCATTACAAACATGTTAATCATTATTCTGATAGATTATCTGATTTATATACCCTCACTCTTTTTAATAATATTCACAAATTTATTCAACAGCGTGCTCTTGAAGGTCTCGACACTTTCAGTATACAGTGTCTTCTGTGTTACCATGCAATTGAGCTACAAGATCAAATAAAACAGTTAGAAGTAGGGTCTTTACAAAATGTTCAAGCACTATGAGATGAGTTGATTATTAGAGATGACATTTATAAAATAGTATATGATGTAATAAAAATGTGTTCTTACCTTGATAAAGATGAGTTACGATCTTTAAAAAAGTGGAGAGAAAAGATAATCGATATAGGTGGTGGTTGTTTATTTGATTGTGGCAATAGTGAAAATAATGATACTGGTTTTCTGTTTGCTTTTCAAACCAAAGTACAAAAAGAATTAATACCTTTTGCAAGAGTAGTATGTTTGGATAGTACCCATGGTATGAACCATCATGAGTACCATCTTTTTACAATTCTTATTAGGCACCCAGCAACAGAAAGTGGATATTCTGTTGTGTTTCTTATCAGCAAATTTAAGCGATCAATAACGTTAAAACAATGATTTAATTTTTTGCAACTTGAGCATAATAATGAATGGAGCCCAGATATCTTTATGGTTGATAATGCGGGGAAAGAAATAAAAGCAGCTGAGAATGCTTCTCCAACTGTACTATACTGCTATGTTACTTTCATGTTTTACGATCTTGGCACTGAAAATTGAATTGTCGGGATAATAATTCTCATAAAGTAGCTGTTTAGAATGATCTCTTATATTTAATGAAAACAGAAAAATGGAATGATGAGAAGGTACAAATTAAAGTTACAGAGGTGATTAATAGGTGAAAAGAAATAAATATCAAGGTAATAAATGACTTCGCTAATTATTTTGAATGTTGATGGAAATCAAAGTATGATAAATGGATGTTTTGTACAAGAGGGACTGCACAAGATATGATAGACACAAATAATCTTATTGAGACATTTCACTACAAGCTAAATTATATGTATATGAGAGGATGACCAGGTAATATTACAAATTATTAACTAATTAGTTAATTATTTTTTTAATTAACAACTAATCAATTAGTTTTAACTAATTAATTAATTGACAAATTTATTGAAAAAATCAACCAATTAATTAATTAAAACTAATTGATTAGTTATTGATTAGTTAATATGTATTTAAAAATTTAATCGATTAGTTATTAACTAATCAATTTTTACAAGTTTTAATTTGTAATACTCATAACCAGGTCAAAGGCTTAATGGTGAAGTGTATCTCCTTGTAGAAATTATGCTCTGGAACTTGGATTTTGCTGTCTTTTTAGACGAATTAAAGATTGGCAGAATGAATCCAAGACGACATCAACAACGAATTAGAGAGATCATAGGAACCAAGCATATCAACCCAAATGATATCTTTAATATTCAACCAGGAGTTTGGATTGTGCATTCTATGACCAATAATGACATAGAATACTCAGTTCAACAAAGAGATATTGTTACCAAAGATAATTTGGATGCAATATTGTATGTTTGTACTTGTCGTGATTTTCAAATTCGGCAATTACCATGCAAACATATATTTGCAGTAATAGCTCAGTTTCATATTCAAGGTGATAAAATTAACCAGGAGAACAATAAAATATTTCATAATTTACAATGTCCTATTGGCTCTCTCAAATCTTCTACAAATCAAAAATGATCAAAATTAAGTAATAAAAATGATGAGCTTGAAAAGTTGCAAGAAATGTTTGTTGCTATTACTGTGGAATGGCAGATAAAAAAAAACAAGATATTTAAAGCTTGTGACTGGCACTTCAACAAACCATATAAATGGAAAGAGCAAGGATTGCAAGAGTTGAAATAGTACCAACAATTATTAATAATGAAGTAATAGAAATCTCTCAAGGCAGATCAAATTCAAAATTTTAAAAACAAATTAAGTTCTAAAATATATTTTTGTATTCAATTTTATTTTTTATTCGCATAATAATATAAATATATAGAAATTAATTTATTCTTATTAAATTAACATGACCTGATATTTTCCTAAAATTTAATTATTTTAGTAAGATTTTTAAAAGTAAATTCTTAAAAACTTTATAAATAAAACTATTACTCTCTTAAGTTGCCATTAAGTGATCAATATTGTTATTAAGGTTTACAAAATAGTTCCAAATTAACTTGACTAAGGTCATTAAATTTTATGATAAAAAAAAAAATCCAAGTAAAAAAATTAGTGCATTCAAATAAGAGTATTGATAAACCCTCTTGCTATAATAAATTTACCCAATAACTAGTATAATAAATATCATTACTCTTATTCTGTAATTGTTTATGTGAACATGTAAAAATCAGAATTCAAAAGCCTAATCTAAAAAGCTCAAGGAAAACAAAACTGAAACCTACAATCCTAGTACAAAAGAAAGTAAATGAAATAAATGAACATCTAGAACACAGTGTTAAGAAAATATTTTTACAGTAATACTTAGCTAATATACTCATATAGCTTCACATATGTTGGTTTTAACTGCTTATAAAACCATTCAATATATGTTGAACAGTAAGTATTATAGAGGTAAAATTTGGGTAGCAATAAGGTACTGTACAGTTACGCTGCAATAGTTTCAACATTTTTTTCTCAACCAAATTTATATATAATAATTGTAATAATTTTTTCTTCACCATTATCATTATACGTACTACTGTACTATAATGATAATGCGTATAATAGATAAAATGTAGATTGGCATGACCTCTGTAATTGTGATCGATTTTAACCAATTAGCAATAAGATTTCATATCTCCAATCAGAACTGTGGAGAGAAATTAGTAAATGCTAACTTTTCTATATTACCTATTTAAGGAGTTCACCCAAAGGTTCCTCACCAATTGCCATATCTAATACCCTTGCTTGGATGTTCCACTTTAAACCCTCTGAACCTGTAACCTGTGTTAACATCACTAGTCATCTCAGATGTACCAAATCATCATCCTCAACCTTAGAACTAATTTATTCTCAAGGTAAACCCCCCAGAGCCTTCTGTACCCATTTTTATAGCTGACCTAGGTATCACTATGGCAGAACCAACACTTGCGGTCAGGGCTAACCATTAAACCACTATGTCCTTGTAGAGTTTACTTAGACTCCAGCATCTACTTCACAGCATAACCCCGGTACTTTAGTATATCTCTGCCTTTTCCTCTGCCCTTTTACCAAACTCCCAATCCAGATAGCCTATGTAGGACTATGACCAGTCTATTTGTATATTAGGTTGGCTCAATATTCTTTTCTTTTAGTTCATTTCGGCAGCCTGATTGGTAGTATCTCTGAGACTCCCAACCCAGAGTTTTTGCCCATCTGATTACTGGGACCGAGTACTAGACCTGGGTATCCATTTTGCCAGGCTAGCCTTTACAGTAGAGCTGTCGAAGATCCAGCTACCTCTCTACTCGGGTCTTTCCAAATAGACTTCTTGTTACCCAATTTCAACAGATTTACACAGTCACAAGGACTTATCTAGTGTTTGCACCACCCGATTTGTTAGTTTGCATTCCTTCATGTAACTTCAACATTGCACAGATGCCCCATAACCTGCTAGTCATGCTGGTGTGACCACTATTACAAGTATTCTAACCCAATCATTAATAACAGTTGCCATAATACAAATATTACATAGGTAATTATTCAAATTTTTACCATCAATAGGATTTGAACACCCAACCTACCACTTGGAGGGTTGACAACCTGACTACTTCACTAGGTTGCCACATTCTCTATTTTTATTTGTATTTTAATTAATATATTACATTAACTTATATAAAATAAATATGCAATTAGCTATATATATAACTTTTAGTTATCTATTTAGTATTCTATTTAAAAGTTCTATACTAGTTGCTATATCTATAATTTACTAGAAGATTATTTATTTAAATACTCTGATCCTTATACTGCATCTAGGCAAGTAACACCTAGCTTCTATACAACTAAGTGCTATTTAACCTAATATTTAACCTCTTCTTTTATATATCTGTTAGATTATTATCTGTTTCAAAACATATCATCTAACTATAAGGTCTAATATGCTTCTTTGTTAACTATCTATTCATTTTATAGAACATTAACAAAACTAGTTCTTGTAGAGTTCACCTGAACCCAAGCACTTACTTTATAGCATATCTCTAATACTTTAGTATATCTCTACTTTGTCTTCAGACTTTTAATTCAGATAGCTTAATAAAACTGTGATTTGTCTTTAGTATGTCAAGTTAGCCTAATATTTTTTTCTTTCAGTTTGATTCTGACAGTCTGGTTGATAATACCTCTTATTTTAAGATTCTTATTCATTTAGCTCCTTCATATTAGTATTCATTTTCTAAATCTAGTTTTTAAAATAATATTATTAAAGATATGTATTACTTCTTTATTCAGATATTTTCAAATAAGCTTTAGTTTTTCCAGTTCTATGAATTTATACAGTTACAAGAACTTATTTTAGATTTGCACTATTTGGTACTAGTTTGCATTTCTCTGTATAATCAAGATTACACAAATACCTTATGACCTGCCAGCCATGCTAGTATAACTATAGTTACAGATATCTTATTTCAACTAATTGACAGAAAAGCTGTTGTTATAATATATAAGTATTATACAAATCATTATCTAAATTTTTACTATTAATAAGTTTTGAACTCATAACCTACTACTTGGAAGATTGGCAACTTATTCACTTTACTAAATTATCATATCTCTACTAATAGTTTTAAGAATGCACTATATAAAATAAGATATAACGTTTTAAGAGTACAGATAAGCATTTAGAACTTCTTAATTAATATTTGTATTAAAAATGTTCTAGTAACACAATAGAAATTGTAATACAAAATGTTTAAATAGATAATGTCTATAGTTAATTACAGATATAGCAGCTAGTATAAAACTATAAATAAACTATTTAAATTAGATACCAAAAGTGTATATATAGCTAATTGTATTCTTTAATATAAAGATGTCTTTATTAAGATCTTAGTTATAAGTTCTTATATTTTAAAATACTAAATAAAAAATCTCAGTTCCAAAAAAGACCAGTTTAATATAAAAAAAAATAATTAGACAAAACAATTAGTTTACTAAAGCTATAACAAACTTTATAAAAAAAATAATTACTATTGTAAAAACTAGACCAAAAAAATAAATACTAATGTTGAAGTACTCAAATAGACAAAAACTTTTGAATTAGAAGTTCTGAAGATACTACTAACCTGGCTGCCAGAATGAATCAAAGAAAAAAATATTAGGCTAATCGGATATACTAATAAAATAGTCATAGTTCTATACAGACTATCTAGATTGAAAATCTAAAAAATAGGCAGATGTATACTAAAATACTAAGAATCTGCTATGAAGTAGATGCTAAAATTTAAATAAACTTTATAAGAACATAGTGGTTAAATAATATAACTTTGATTACAAGTATTAGTTCTGTTATAGTAATACCAAATCAGTTATAAAAATAGGTACAGAAGACTTTGAGAGATTTATTTTGAGGATAAAATAGTCCTAAGGTTAAGATAATAACCTAAATATAATTCAGTAATATTAATACAAGTGCAGATTCAGAAAGTTTAAAATAGAACATCTAAGTAGAAATATTAAATATAGCAATTAGTAAAAAACCTTTGAGTAAACTCATTAAATAAATAATATAGAAAAGTTATATATGTAGCCAATTATAAACTCTTTTTGTAGTGATTTATAAAATCATATTACCAAAAAAGTTGTTAATAAAAGTTAAAAAATCAAAAAGGTCATCTTAACACTAAAAAAAAAAAACAATTAATATAAAAAAATAAAAATTAAATAAGCTAATATAATAATATAATGAAGTAGTTATATATATATTTTTTTTCTTAAAGCAGCAATCTTGCCTATATGTTTTTATTAGTAATATATGTTAACATTTTTATATATACAAAGTCTATTAATAAAAGTATAACTAGCCATATATATAACTTTAATTATTATCTAATTAAGGGTTCTATTTATAGGTTATCTACTAGCTGTTATAACTAAGACCCATCTGTGAATCTTTTATTTAAGGGTAGAGTATATGTAGATCATTTTTTATATGATCTTTGTAGTACAATTTAATTTTTATAAAAAATAAAGCTTTGTTACTAATAAAACTTTTTACTATTACAATTAATTTTTATCAAATTTTTATATAATATAGAATAAGATATGTTCTTTATAATAGTAAAATTTTTAATAGATAA
>CAJVQA010000949.1:0-28733 GCA_910591915.1 Cetraspora pellucida | reverse complement strand
TTTAAGTAGTCAGACAAGCAGCTTACTTCTGCTCGAAGTAATGCGGCAGGTTGCACTTAGGTACCAGTAAGGTGGCCGGGTGATGCTAGACTTAGATATTAGGGACATTTATGTAGTTACAAATGTAATTTCAAAAAACTTAATAAAGTACTAGCGTGACTGCTTATATGTAAAAAAAAAAAATATATATATATATAGTAGAAAGCATAATGATTACTAATTTTGTAAATAAGTTTTTCTTACTAATTTATAAATAAATCAAGATCTGTATTGTTAATCTATTTAGATATATTAGTTTGAATAATATTAAAAATAAGTAATAAGTTTGAGCATGTATATCAGTAAGTTGAAATGTTAACTATGTTGTAGTGAAAACAGTTAGTATTGTAAAATATATATGGATAAGTTTTAAGAAAATAGAAATAGATAAGAAGTTTATTTAATAAAGTTTTAATTTTAAATAATTTGAAATAGTTTAATTAAAGTTAGTAATATTATATATTGCTTTTTATTGTAGATAAAATATAACCAAATTGATCTTTAATCAATTTGAGAAACCAAAAAGTTCTATTCTATATTATATTTTTAAGAGGACTACATTGCTAAAATGTAGCTTCTACAAATATTTTTAATAAAGTTTCTAGTTAGATGCTTAATAAAAATTTTTTTTTTGTTTTAAGACCATACTTGTGGTGATACTTTATTGACTTTATATCAGGTTAGCTATTACAACTATTTTTACAGAGATGAGAATACAGCTAGTCATACAAGCAACTTTTGGTTGCTTATTTAAGTAGTCTGCCTTAAGGTTCTACACTAGATGCCATATCTATAACCTACTAGAAGATTATTTATTTAAACCTTCTGATCATCTGCTCTGTTATATTGAAATTCCTAACTTACTTCACATATATACCTAACTGATATACTGTTTGAGCAATATGATTATCTACTTTTTTTGTACTAGTTCCTAGATCGTTACATATTTCAAAGTACATCATCTGCCAATAAGACACAGGAAGCTCTTTATTGTTAACTATCTATCTACTTTTAGAACACTAATACAGGCTACTCTTACAGAGTTTATCCAGATCCTAGTACTGACTTCATAGCATATTTCTAGTACTTTTAGTATACCTTTGCTTTGAACCCAGACTTCCAATCCAGATAGTCTAGAAGGACTGTGACCTGTTTTTGGTATATTGAGGCTGGCCTAATATTCTTTTTCTCCAGTCTGAAATCCAGCAACCTGGTTGGTAGTAACCTTACTTGAGGTTCTTGCCTGCCTAAATTCTTCACATTGGTATCTATTTTCTAGATTTAGTCTTTACAGTAGTACTGTTAAAGATTTATGTTATCTTTTTGTTTGGAATTTCCAAATAGGCTCTAGCTTCTTAGTTCTACAGATTTATATGGCCTGAGAACTTATTTTAGGTTTGCATCACCTGGTACTGGTTTGCATTCCTCTGTGTAACTTGTTACACAGATGCCTTAGACCTGCCAGTTATGCTGATATAACCATAGTTACAGGTATTCTATCTCAACTAATCAACAGAATGACATCATCATAATACTGTCTATATATTACATAGGTAATTATTTAAATTTTACTATTGGTAGATTTTGAACTCACAACCTACTACTTGGAGGTATGACAACTTATTCACTTTACTAAGTCATCACACACTCTCTTAATAAAATATTAGTTTTAAAAGATTATATATTATAAATTGTAGATGCTTGTATAGTTAAAGTTTAGTATAAATGATAAATTATGTTGTTTTAGCAATAAATAAGCTAAATTATTAAGAGTGTTATCAGAATGAGTAGTACTTTGTAAAAGTTAATTTAGTGGTTATAAGATTTGATAATATTAAGCAGAGTATACTATATAAGTCATAAGCTAAATTTGAAAAATTTATTAGAATTTAAGAAAGTAGTATATATTTTAAAATATTTGATAATTATAGACTAAAAGTTCGAAAAAATATTAATTATTGAGTTACAAAGGGTTGTTAAAATAGCAAAAAAATTAATATTAATTTAGCTTTGTAAGAGAATAAACTGAAAAAAATTTTAGTTAAGAATTTGTAAATAATTTAGTTAAGATTATTAACTTGTACTTATTGTTAACCTGTAGTTTTTCTTTTAACTATACTAACAACAGAAGCTGTTCAACTATAATATGATGACTATAACTTAACAGATTCTATACAAAACTTAATAAAATACAGTGTAATTTGGAATTTTAAGACAGAAGCAACAATAGATAATATATAAAGATACTAAATATTGTATTTAGTTTATTTATTATTAAAATGTATGATAATACTTCTTAAGTATATAACAACACTTATATGAAGTATAAAAACATTTAAATTTTTTAAAGAGTCAGAAAGTAGTGTTTTTATGAATATTTTACATATATAAATTATTTCAATAGAATATACTAAATATAATAATACATGATAAGAAATATTAAAGATATAAAAGATATATGCTATATGTTATATATAAGAGATATTGTATATATGAGAAAAATCTAATAAATAATATATATATAATATATTTGAGAAATTCAATATATATGATATTTATGTTATTTGAGAGATTTGAGAGATTTGGAACTTAGCTAGTTTAATCATTTATATCCAAGTTACATGTACCAAAATTAGTATTTCATTAAAATCATCCTAATCTTGTAATTCTGTAATCAGAATCATATGATTTTGTACTTATTAGAACCATCTTGATAAGCTAAATCCAATAGTAATCATTTCATACAAATGGGTTTGGTATATTAAAAGTTATGATCAAAAATATAAAACACTTAATGTCAACACCATCTAATACCTATTATATAATGCTCTGTATTGATGTTAATTACTAAGCTATTAGTATAAAAATTATTGTTTGAATATATTTATAACTTTATTCAGTTTAAAATTTTTTAATATAAAAGAATCAGAAATATAAATAATAAAAGCAAGAGATAAAAATAAGAGATGTTGAATTGCAATTGAATAGATTAGATCAATGTAGTTTACATTAAAATTAAATAAATTAGAAAAAAACTCTTTCAAAGAATTAAGTAGAGATTATTAATAATATATTATTATGCAAAGATTTGCAACTTTATAAGAATTAAGATAGTAACTTGTATAAGATAAGTATCAAATTAGTAAAAGAGAGTAGTAAATAAAGTTTTGTATTAATATTAGTTTTCTAGTATATAATAAATATTTGATTATTATTTTTAAAATATCTGTAAAGTTTACTAATAATTATAATAATATTATTATATATAAGTAACTAAAGCTTAAGTTTTTTGAAGATACATTAAGAATTGTAAGCAAAAAATTATGTTTAGATTATTAATAATATGAAAAAAGTATTCTAGAACTGTTGTTAGTGATCACAGTATTTTTTAAATAAATAAATCAAAATGGTTTGAGTTCTTTAGATAGTTATATCAAGTAAGATAAAAGATGGTTTTACTAAAATAAAGTAATATTATTTGTAGTGCAAAATTGGTTAAGATATAAAATATTAAGTTTTCTAAGTTACTTTTTGAAGATAATATATTGAGAATACAAGGTCAAAATAAATTCTAATAAATGAAAATTGTATTATAAAGTATTAGATCAAAATATACTATTGTTAGTTGTTATAAACATATTAATATATATAATAAGTTAGATAATTTTAAAATTTTTAAAATATATCTATAGGATGTAGGTTCCATAGCTTAGCAGTTAAGCTCCCATACCTTTCACAGTCAAGATCAATAGTTCAAGTCTAGCTGGAGGCAAAATTAAAAGATTTTAGCTTCTGTAACCTAATAAAAGAAGCCTGTAATTGAATATGAAGCCCTGTGGTTAAGTCCAAATACAGTACAATAATGGAAATAAGAATTCTCAGAAAAAGATCCAATTGTGGAGTGCAGGCACTATGTGTAACAAGCGGTTGTTACAGAAGGTTACAGTTATGGAAAGATCGTATATATAAGTCCTTTAGGCTAGGGCAGTACCAACATTCTTATACCTTCTAATATAGGCAGTACCAACATCTCTGCATCTAACTTGTAGAGTACTTGCTTGAAAGGATAATCAACAGATTGTGCAAATAAGCTTTAATTAGGATTTAAGGAGAGAATTTGATTGGGAGAGTATTCTGAAAGTAACCAAGACTGGAATGGTAAGAGAAGTAGTGAACATGAGAACAGACTGTGATAAAGAATTGGTCTAACCAAAAATTGGAAGCATCTCTGGCATAGCTGAATAATTTAATTATAGAAGAGAAAAATCTTGAAGGTTGACATATAACTTTCTTATACAATATAAAAGTACCAAATCAGGTTCCTGGTCATACCTATATAGAAGTCTATGATGAACAAGACTGGGATTAACCAACCAATGTGAGATAAGATCTGTAAGATAGTATGACATCACTGGAGTCAGTATAACTCTCTGGGGCACAACCAGAATTGTTCTGCAGGTATTATCAAATAAGCTAAAAGCTTTTAATATATAGTAGTATAATATTACTAAGATCAGAAAAACTTTCTAGATATAACCAGAATTGTTCTGTTTGTAAGCATAACAAGTTTTAGTCCCCATCATAGAAGGGAGCATCATGTTGGAGATTAAATGCAGCATCGAGTTACTGTATGACATTAAGACCTGGGACATTTGCAGGAATGGTGGCAGCAGACCTGGTTTGAGATATGGATTGGTCAAAAGACCAATGGTGGCAGCAGATCTAGCTTGAGATATGGGTTCTTTGCAGATTCTGAACTATTATCAGAACACCTTAGTGAAATCAATAACAAGCATACCAAAGATGGGAAGATTATAAGGATCAAACATACCAAATAGAACCAATTTGGGAGTAGTATAATGACAAAAAAGTGAGAAATATGAGGAATAAAGTAATACTAGATATAGTTAGATTAAGAAGCAGAAGAAACAAGACTAGGTAAAACATGTGAGTGGAACATATGGGTACGATTTACAGAAGACAGTACCCCTGGCATTTGAGATACCATATTAAGTTCAGTAGATATTCTTGTCTGTATAGCAGTTTAATAGTATGCCCTGATCACAAGTGGTTGTTAAGATAACTGCATGCAGGCATGCAGCGAATATGCATTTAGGTGCTATATAGGTAACTGAGTAAAGTTAATAGTGTAAAATTAGATAGTATATAGTACTAGTAATAATTGATTCTAAAAAATATAACTATAAATTTGTACTATATTAAATTAAAGCTAATAAACCAACTAGCATTGTCACCAAAGTTTAAAAAAAAAATATATATATATATATATATTAGATTTATTAATATTAGGTTAAGAATATTGAAGTACATTTGTAATAAATTAAAAATTATTTTATAACTGTTGTAGTTAAATATATATAAAAGCTTCTAGTAACTGAGAGTTGTTAATTCATAAAATAAAATTAAAAATATAATGTTGAAGTTAAATGTTTTAGATATTATGCACATTATATAGAAATGAATTAAGCATAATGCTATTCAGAATTGAATAAACTATATAGAATTTATGTTTAGCTACAGTTAGGTATTTAGCTAAAATTTTGTTGTATACAAAATAAGAAAGAATTATATTGTGTATTCAATATTCTAGTATAGAGATAATTATTATATTAATAATATAAATTATTTGTTTATTTATAATTTTTTTAGTACTAGTAATGTTTGTAAGCTAAAATGTTTCTTTTTGAATTAATTTGATTTGTGTTGTTTGTTTGTTGTTAAGTATAAACTAACAGACAAGAAATTTAAAAAATTAGTTAGCTAAAATAAATATAAGTATAGAATTAAAGAATTGAGTTGTAGTTTGGAATTGGTTAGCTATAAAAATAGATTTAAAAGAATTAATTTGAATATTGGCTATTTGATAGAAGAATGTTACAGTTTAGAGTATCTGTTTAAGTTCTAATTTAGATTGAAATATCCAAAGTGTATTATCTATATAAACTAAAATAAAAGTAAATATATTGATTTTTATATTATTAATTTTTCTAAAGCATAGGTTTTGGTGTCAGTTACTATAATGACTACAGTAGAAAATTTTTCTTGAATTTTAATTCTAATTTATCAATTAACTTTTTAATCATTATGCTTACAGTATTTTTAGAATCAAGTACAGCTATAACTGAGTTCCTTTTTATTCTTATATAGCAATGAGTGGCTGTGGTTTGTTTGTTGTAATTAAATTTGATGTGAGTAGTTTCTGAATTGAAAATAAGGGTCTATGCAAGATTTTGGCTAAGTTTAGATACTAATTTAGATATTGAAGCATTTGTTCTATAATGGCATTAGTTGACATCAACAAAATATCATCAGTCATGTTATATGAGATCAAGGTATAACAATTGATGGGTTCCTTCTACATTGAGATCTTCTTTCTAGAATGAATACATTATTTTTTATGAATTTGAGTCCTTCTCTCAAGTTTACCAAAGGTTGTTCATTGGCTTCTCATGGTTTTAATTATTTTTCTCAGTATCTACCTAGTTGTTCTTATGTTTTTTTTCTTGAGTAGTGTCACTAGTATTGGATTTGGGTTATCTTTATTCACAACATACATCTTGTCTTTATACTATCTATTGTTATTATTTTTATATTGATTAAGTCTCTCTGTATAGTTACTAACTTTTCTTGTTTCTTCAATGTTCCTTCTTAATTTTCTTGCTAATAAACATTTTTAAGTGATATATTTAATCTTATCACAATTATAGCAAATGATTTCTTTTTTGTTCTTATATAGTCTTTAGTATTTTTTTCGACTAAAGTATTCTATTTCAATAAGTAAAAGCAGTATAATTGAGAGCCATTTGCTTTATTTTTTTAGACACATTATCTAATTCTTTTAATTAATTTGTTTTGATTTTTTTCAATCATTTGCTTTTCATAATACTCATTTGCTTCTATTCTTTTTGTATTGATAAATGCCTTTTTTAGGTCTTCTGGCTCTAATACAGTTACAAATAACATAGTTTTTTTTCTCAGACTACTTAGAAATATTCAGATTACATATGTATCAGAGAGGTTATTATTTGAATCAAGTCTCTTTAAGAACTACTTAAATTTAATAATATAGATATTAACCTTCTTATCTTTTCTTTGTTGCAGATTATTAAGTTCAATTTGTTATCTTTGATGCTTCTTTAGGGTTGCAAAGAAGTCAATAAAGCTAAAGTAAAAGCTTTTTTTTTTATTGTTTTCATTTTTTTAGTTCTTCAGTTTATCCTTTTTTTCTTTATAGTAATTGGTAGCAAGACTCTTGAGATACCCAGATGTGATCTTTAGCATCTTCTTTTTGGTTTAATTGTTGGTTATTAAGACTCTTTTAAATGCTTTCAACTATTCAATCAGGTCCTCATTATTGTTTTTATAAAAAGGGTTAATTTTAATGAATGTCAATTCTCTTTTATTTTTAGGATCTTTTTTTGAATCTGTGATTGTTGTGACAATCTTGATTAATAAGTCAGTTAGTAACTTTAATAACTTCTTAAGTTGATTTTTATTCATGACTAAAGCAGTTTTGTGAATATTAGAGAAGTAGTTTTCTTTTTATTCTAGTTTTTGTATTTTTCTTTATTGATTAAAATAGTTTTTTGTTTATTTATTAAATCAGAAAAGAGGAAGAAATTATTGTTTCAGATTTCACAGTTATTACCAAATTAAAAATATAAAAGATTATTAGATTGGTGACTTCAAGATTAGGTATTTCATAGAACCACTTAGGATTAATATTAATTAAAGTGATTTGCTTGAAAAGTTGTTGGGTCTACTGATACATGATGTTTTTGGTTTAAGTAGATTAAACATACTAGTATACTTTTACAAGACCTCAAGTTAGGAACAAGTTATATAACAATGATTGTATTTAATAAAATTATTCACATATTATTATTTGAAAAGTAGTTTTATTTTAGGTAATTACGCATTATATGTGTTATATATTGGTTGCAAAGAGGAAATTATCCTTTCAAAGAGCCTTTTCAGTCTTTATTTATAATTAAAATCTTCTATGTACATTATGTAATAGATATGACTGATATCACTGATATTATTAATCAGTCATATCCTACTGATACTTCCCTTCCACTTGATCGCTACTATTTGCCACATTCGACGTATGCATCACATGCAACGAATGTGACAGATGTGACAGATGTGATCGACTCCTTTCCTAATTAGGTAATATCTCGCCCTGAACGGCCAGGATCTATTCAGGTCCCACATCCAGCAGATCTGTCTGGCTACCATTTTTTGAAGGTGACACTAGGGTCGTTATTTTTTTTCCATTTCAAAAATTTATGCTTACTACAAACCAATACCAAATTATATTCACTAAAATTTAAAAACCGCCACATCTAACATTGCTAGTTATATATATATAACAGTTTCAAATTAAAGTAAACACTGATTTCTGTTAAGGTCATAATGATTTAAGAATCCACCAGGGCAACCCTTCTTTTTTTTCGTCATGTGATGATCGACAACAAATTAGCCAATAATAAACCATAATTTGGTGTAATGTTACATGATCAAAACAAACGTTCACTTTGTCAAAATTCTCCTTTAAAATTTTGCATAAGAAACTGGTCTTTATGCTCTAACAAAAAAAATTCCTTGAGCAATTTTACTATAAATACCTTTTTATAACCCTAATTCTGAATACTAATTCTAATTTTAACGAATATTAAGTCATTTTGTCGATCATCACATGACCCGAAAAAACGGTGTGGATTCATGATTTAATGAGATCGTCATAATTACATAATACAGTACTTCGCCGACAATTATTTCACCGACAGATCATTTAACCGACATCACTGGCATATATTTTTGGTAAATTGTCGCGTGGTGTGATGGTGAAATAATATGAACCCCATTTAAACAACTACAAGATCAGGTGTAACGTGAAATCAAAACAAAAACTACCATTTTCTAAAAAAACCGCTGTAACTCAAAATTTCGTGTATGTAAACATCTTCTGCGCATTAGTAAAAAAAATTCTTTGTAAAATTTTAGTATAAAGCAAGTATTGCAATAATTATAAACCTGACCCAATGTACCGTTTATGATTTTTAAAAAAATGTCGATCAGTGAAAGTCTGTCGGTGCCACTAGGGTAGTTACATTTAAACCAAGTGCTTTCAACGAATAACTCTTATAAATATAATAGTCTTTGGAAAACTTTTCTAAGGTCCTGTTATGAATTATTATGTCAAGCTAAATTTATAAAATGTCTTCGGCCGAACATTACCCTGGCTACTCTGGTGAATTCATATGACTTTAACTTGGGACCCGAATATTATTCACTGATCTTTTGGCTCTTTTCTCTTGCTTTATAGCTCTTCGCTCTTTTTTTAATGAACATGAACATGTAAACTGGTCATATTATGAGTTTTTGACTCTTAACCGCGATGTCATTATATCTTTACCATCAAGTACTACTGATTGGAATGGCCTAGATGGTACATGGACTCGTAGATTTCTAATAAACGCGGAAATGATGCTTGAATCAAAAGACTATGAAGCTTTATTATTTAACCAAGGGAGCTCCTATCAGCCAATGTCCTGACTTAGGAGTATCAGTCAACGTCCTGGCCCAAGTGATGGTAGTGGCAACTCTGGTCAGCCAACGTCCTGATTTAAGAGTATCAGTCAACGTCCTGAGCCTTACCATTGCGAATCTATATTTTTTTTTATTTATAATTTCCATTTATTATTAACTGGAGTTAGTTATTCTATAATTAACTTTATTTAGCATTTCATTATATAATAGGTAGATTCCGAACGTTCAAAAGATGGATTGAAGGCCTATTGGGAAAACGTTATTCATTAACAGAAAAAAGTATATCAAGTCTTATGTATCATTGTTTTTGGCTTTTTAATTTTCTAAGCTACTATCAACCTTGGTTAGTTGAAAGTAAAACGTACCCACATTCTTGGGAGTCTTGATCTTTTAGATGAAGCTGGCAAACATAATGTCAAAGATCTTTTCTCTGGGGGGCTTTCAAATTCTTTTCCTGTTGGTATGTCATCTACAGCAAAGCATATACTTGAGTGTGCAAATGTAATTTCTCCTCAAGAGAATAAAAAGGTTAGTATAAGATGTAATTTGCATATAAAACAAATTCATCGTCTTATTTTTCTGATTTTGGATGTGTGTATAGATTAAAATGGGTGATCAAGCATCAGTTCAAGAAGATACTATTCAAGAGGACATGTTGAACTCAGTTATAGAAGCCTCCAATATCTTTAAAGCAGTTGAATTTCCAGAGTATTATGATAAACTCAAAAAATATGCAGTACCTGTAAGCAGAATCAAATTATTATATCATTGATCTAAATAATAAAGAAGTTTTAAAGAAGTTACATAATTTTTTAGATAATGATGGATTAAAATCATTATTTGATAGATTGATCTTGGAAGACGAAAACAAAATATATAAGTAAGCAGGCCTTCAAATATATGACATTATTTGATAAAATCATAGATGATTACTTATGGGATGATGATGACGATGGCGTAGTTGAGAAAAAATTTATTGAAACTGATGATGAAACCATTTCTATAATGGAGAAAGTAGTTTATAGTTTGGATGAATTGACAAAAAAATTCAATTGTCTATCTCATACACTTTCTATTCCAACAGAACAATATGAAGGATTTTTATATCCTGATGTTCATATTATTAGAAGCATTTCAAGCACATAAGTACAATTATAAGTATGGATGGAATTGATATATGTTTTTTATAACATTTAGTTATATTACTTCAAATAAGATATTCTTCATGTGAACGTACAATTTCTACGAAAATGGATTTTCAAACCATAGATTATAAGGCAGATGGGGTTGCAGAATTATTTGAAAGACCAAAACAAAGCCTCTTATTTGTACTTAAGGTTTCTGAAGAACCTAGCAATCTGGATCCTGATAAATTTAAAGATTATAGAGAAAAATTAATGAAAGAAGGTGTATTTGCACTAAATAAATTCATTATTAGAACTGGCCCGCCAACATACGAGGTGTGTAAAACTTTAGGAGTTTTCCTTGCACAAGGATTTGGTAAGTTATTTCAAATGTTAAAGTATAATACATTCTTAATTTTTAGCATTAACATTATTTATTATAGAAGATAACCTTGAGATTGGACAAATAATTTATATTGGACCCGGTTTATATGTATTTTCACCCTTTATGGATCCAAATCTTATTATTCCAACTTCTCCTTCCAATTTGGAACATGCATCCAGATTAATTCGCACACTCCTTTGCTTGCGATATAATGTGCTTAACAAGATCAAAAGTTTTCAGAAATTCAAAAAAAAAAGAGCCAACGATATATCATAAATCCAACATCGAAGTATACTACTGGATTTACACCTGATCGGCCGAAATTTGTAACATTTTCCAAATTTCTGCCCAAGGAAGAAACATCCGGAAAGTTGGATAAAATGAACAGGATAATGTGACTGGAGGAAGAGGAAGGGGCCGTGGAAAAGGAAGAGGCCGTAGTTCATAGTTTTACATATATCACCTTTGAGTGAGTTGAAAATTTTTTTTGCATAAGCAAATTGCTGTATTATATGCAATAATAAAAATAAAATTTCAAAATGTCGTTTCATTTATCTAAAAATATTGTTAATTGCTTTAATTTAATTTGATTGAACAATTTTCTATTTTTAGAACATTGCATTTTTAAAATTACTAACTTAATGTAGAGTAAAAAGCGCAATTCACATTACTAAGTATCAATACTTTAATTTGAATCAAAAAATCTTAAAGTTGACCAACAGATGACCAGTTTATTTATTTTTTATCAAAAAAGGAAATCAAAGTTGTAAATAAACTAGGTGCATAAAGATAGATGTTTAGTGTCAAGGCATTAACATTAGAGGCTATAACAATATGTTGTTGTTTGCTATATGTAAAATTTCATTTCAAAAAATTTAAATTGGTGCACCAAGATCGATTTAAACATTAGTTTTTGAATATTTTTCTTTTTTATTCTTTTACACATGTTCGGAATTTATATCAGACTAATTCCGAATAGTCAAGTTTTGTGCACTTCGATTGGCCATTCTCTTTTTAGAGGTTTGTATTACTTTTACTGTAATAACATTGAATATCCATTTCGAAAAATAAATTTAATTAATAATTCACGATAGAAGGAGAATATTAAGAGGGTGAGATTTTTATAATATAATAAAATATATTAATAAAGGAATCGTTATTCCTATCAATCCTACTTACTTTACCGACATTCATTTCATAGACAACACTTTGCGTAAAATAAACTGTCGGTGAAATGACTTGTAGGTGAAACAAGTGTCGGTGAATGATTGTCGATGAAGTGTTTTGTAAAGGTAGGATAGAATAGAATTAATAACAAATTATTGACCAGTGTATATAATTTACAGCGGAAACTTTTTTAATTAGCGAAAGTAACTTCTATAACTTACAAGTTATGAATTTAGTATATAAACTTATCAAACCAGAGCATGTTCATGAACTTTGAACTGAATTTGAACCAACATTTAAGTTCGGATTCAGGTTAGGATTCAGTTCAGGTTCAACTCAGTTCAGTTCGGGTTCATAGGTTTTGGGTTTGGTTCAGGTAAAAGTTCGGCTAAACCCGAACACAATCGAACTGAACACGAATTTCGGAATTCTACAATAAAATATTTTAAATTTCTTGCTGTATTTAAGAAATTTTTATAATTATATATATATATTATTAGATTAAAGAACTAAATAGATATACTGCCACCATGTAATATATAAAAAGATAGCGATACTGTATTAATAATTACATATACAGTACTAGGTGTGCGTTATTTTGAAAACAAATATACCCATGAGACTTATGAGACCCTTGAGAGTTTTAGAATTAAATAATAACGTATATTTATTATAAATTTTTGCGACACAATTAAATAAATTTAATAATACTTTCCACCTGATCTTACCTAATTGTTAGACTCAAAATTTTCTTTTATCGAACAGAACAAGGAAGAGTAAATAAGTAGATACCAATAGAAAGAAAAAAATTTAAAATTATACAAAAAAAGGGTATACAGTAACCAAAAAAAAAACGAAAGATTCTATTTAAACACACAACAAATAGTATATAGTATACAAGTTTACAATTTAATAACATTTTCATACAAAGACTTTTAAAAAGGGTAATATTAATAATCTACTCTAGTGTATTTTACCATGGGATTTTTAGGTTGAACCATCATAGTAGTGAAATCACAATCAGGAAATTTATTATTAAGTAATTCCAAATCAAAAATTCTAACCAAAGTAGCAATGATAGTTTTAATTTGTAAATAAGCAAATGGTTCACCAATACATCTATGACGACCTATTTTTTTAAAAAATATATATATATATATTATTGAAAAATTTAATTTAAAAAATAAATATAAAATAGAATAAAAATAATATTTACCAGCACCAAAAGGAAGAAAAGGAGATTTAGCACTAGTGGAATGAAGAGCACCAAAACCATAATCGATAAGATCATCATCACGTTCCTTATTTTGTAAATCAAAATCATTCCATCTATAAGGATTAAAATCTTCAGCATTATCAAAATAATCATTCGATCTTGCGGAAAGAGCAGGAACACATTGGATATAAGCATCTTTTGGAATAACATAATTTGAACCAGGGATTGGCATATCACGAACAACTTTTCGAATGATATGAAGAATTGGAGGACGTAATCTAAGAGTTTCACGAACAACATTATCATGTAAGGATAATTGTTTGATAGAATCATAAGTGAGAGGAACATCAAGAGAACCAAGAATTTTAATTTGTTCTTGACGAAGTTGATTAAACAAATCAGGAGTTTGAGCAAGGTAAAGAAGGGCCCAAGCACTAGTGGTTGAGCTTGTGTGTTGACCAGCCATTAACATAGCAATCATGATATGAGCAACTTCTTTATCAGATAAGTTTCTTCCAGACTTGTATTGACAATTTGTAACCAAATAGTGCATAAGGTCAGTACTACTATTTTTACCAGTGTCACGACGAGATTTCATTATATCGATGAAGAAATTACGCATTCTAACATGAGCTTTGTCACGTAATTTGTTAGAAGGTAAAGGTAAATCATCGAAAAGAAAATTTATTGGTTTGAAACCACCATCAAGGTCATGAAAGATTTGAGCAACTAATAAAATAATAATAAATAACAATAAAAAAATAATTAATTAAAATATTTTAAGTTTTACTTTAAATATAATTTAATACTTGCATGATTCATCTACTTTTGAACGAACTTCATCACCCAATAAACATCGAGAAGCAGTTAAAATAATTAATTCTGCCATTGCTTTATGAACATCTTGAATATCAGATTTCTTATTCCATCGAGAGAGATAATTTTTAGTTTCCATCTCTATCATTGGAACATAAGCACGCAAATTTTCTAGCGAAAGACCAGCTTTAACAAATCTAAAAATAGATTAACATAAATAAATAAATATATATATATATATCTTTTATATTTTTATGTTTTTTATACATAAATATAAAAGAAAAAATTTTGAGGAATAAATTACAAACTTTTTTTGTTCCATTAAAACAGAATTATGAACGTCGTAAACGACACCCGTTCCAAATACAGGAACAGTTAACGATTTATAAGCTTCTTCAGCAGAAGCATCAGCAAGTTTTGCATTAAAAACTAAATTATTTCCATCAGCACCTAGACAAGTAACCATTCTTCTACCAAATAAAATGTACGTATAATAATTTCCGTACTTTTAAATATAACATTATTAAACAAGATGTTAAAACAAGATTTTTTTTTTTTTAGACAAAATGAATGAATTATTACCTCTTTCTGTTTGTCTCTATAAAATTTAATAGGATCTATACCCATAGTTACGGCAGAACCAATAAATGGAATCCAATAAGGAACCATTGGTGGCTCATTTTGTCGAGGACTTACGTACTTTTATATATGAAAATGATATAACGAAGAGTCAAATAATTCGGTAATCTTTTAGATAATTATAACATAGTATATAAAAAAAATAAACAATTAATAATATTTACCATAGCTTTATATATAGTGCGTAAAAAAATAATGGAGACAAATACGAAACTTGCAGTCATTAATAAAATTGTATTAACGGTAGCACCTTTGAAAAAAGGAGCCAACGTTTTACTCCGAAGAGCAGTCGCATTAACATGAAGTGCAAAAGGCACCAAATAATTGGTATGAATTGATGAAAGTACTTCAGAGGCCATGACTAAATTAATTATATACTTTTGAGGAAAAAAGAGAATTAAAAAAGAAAAAAAAAATTTTTATAACGATAATGGTACCATTTTTGGGGTAACACTAAATATGCATCACGATCGGTTCGCACATTACGTAACACCACCACACGC
The DNA here is from genome assembly GCA_910591915.1 of Cetraspora pellucida. Taxonomy (NCBI): domain Eukaryota; kingdom Fungi; phylum Glomeromycota; class Glomeromycetes; order Diversisporales; family Gigasporaceae; genus Cetraspora; species Cetraspora pellucida. The sequence goes on along the minus strand of CAJVQA010000949.1, from coordinate 13,268 downwards.
TTGTCATGCATGTGTTAAATGCTATATCGCCCTTACCGGTTATATACGTAGACTCTAACGCTAAATTTAGGCTGATCCTATAACAATTATGGAATTCATATTCTCAACACTAACGCTAACACTAACGCTAATGCTAAACGTTATGTTTAAAATATTTTTTATTTTTAGTTCAGAGTGACCTAAAATTTACACCTAACTTTAATAACGTAGTTAAAAAAAACCATTTAATTCACTGAAACTTCAGACATTCTCTATCTGAATATGAATCAATTATATTTCGGGTTTATAACTTATCGTTATCGGACTTAGCCCCTGAAAATTTGATCGACATATTGATAATTAATTTTTCTTAATTTTTCGGGAATAAGATATAACGATAAATTTAAAAACCCAAAGTCTGGGTTTCCTTTTGTAGCATTTATGTAATAAATTGTTATATATTGCTATCAAAAAATACTAATAAACAGTTAAAAAAGGAATTTATTCGATGTTACTCGCTTTTAGCAAATATATTTGATATATATATATATAGTCATTCAGTAATTCAACAATTTTCATATGATCGATTGTATATGAAATTCCTATATAAGCAACCAATTAGTTATGCTAACTTTATTGAGATTTTTAAAGCGAATTCGCTTTGATGAAATATGATTGGATAATACTGGACTTTTGTTTTTCTACTACCCGCAATCCGATAATCTACTTAAAAAACCATTATTATGTTACATTTGCATGTGTCTCTATAATGTGACATAATATGTTCAACCTGTGTTAGTGTTTTGGTTTACCATTGGCAAAATCATCTGCACCATTGTTCCACTGCTCCATTTGGAATTTTTAATACGTACTGTCGACTATGGACATAACGAACTTCTATATATCGAATTCTGAATGCAACGAACTTTTTTATTTCTTCCAGAACCATCAGTTTGTTATAGAAAAAGTTGAACATATATAGAGGTTTAGAATAATTATTTTGTTATACATAAAAAAATTGTTTTATTCCGTATAGTAATGCATCAGTTACTAACCCTGATTATAGAGTGTCTTTTGCCCAGGATAAACATAGCAGACATTTTACATATTATATAAATTGTAGAAAGTATAAATTTAGATTCAGCACATAAGTTTTTAGTGTCAATTATAATGGTTTATTCAAAAAATAAAGTTTACTTACTGTCTCTATATTCAAACGTTTATCGCTCAAAATTACTTCAAATTATTTTCATTCATCATTTTTGCTTCCGCCTATATTATTTTTTCATAATCTATTATTAGATAAATACCATCTGATCGCCTAATTTAAATCAATGTTGTCTCGAATGGGTCATTATAATGAGATTCATTCTTTCACCTTTGCCAATATTTTGAAAAGGTTTCAACCATTTCTATGAATTGTGAAATTAGAAGTTTTTGCCCAAATTATTAAATCAAACTTTTTGAACAGCATATTGTTATAGTAAATCAATGCTATAGTAAATTTTGAAATTTTTTAAATAAAGGTTAGATTCCACAAATTTTCTAAATATCTATAAAAGTTTGTTGAGTGCATATTTAATATTTATTTATGTGCCATAAACAAAAGTATATATTGTCAGCAGATTTTAAATTTAGCTGGTAATAAATACACCAACCTTTGTGTCTAATCAGAGTTAACATGAAGGTTAAAAGCGCTACTAGACAATTAATAAACATAACCTATATTTGAAAATGAAGTATGCACTTATAGTGTATCGTTTTGGTTATCGTATTATCATTATGAACAAATACTATTGAATAGTGAAAAGGTGATTTTTTTTTTTAGAAAAAAGTAAATATTTATATTGAACATAAAACACTCTAAAGCTTTTATATTTTATCTGAAGTATTTTATTTCATTACATACATTTTATGTATAATTGTGCATGCGTACTATAAAAGTTTTATTATGTAAAGTTCATGTGTACCCTCTAAGCAGTGCATCCGACAATGCATGCAACTTTATCGAAACAGTTAATTAAAAAAAAATTCGGGTGACCGGATTCAAAATTGAATGTTTGCTCAATTTTGATGCGTGAATAAAAATTAATTTGCCTGAATCATAGAATACAAAGAAAATATATAAATTTGTAAAAAAAAAATTTGAATTATCCGATTAATAAAAAAACAATTATGCGCCAGCAAAATTGATTATACCATGCGTTTACATCTTACATACATAACTTGTTTCTTTTGAAATCGATTTACTCTTTCAATCAATTCAATTTGAACAGAGATTCATATCATTTTAATCTTATTTTTCAGAGTGTTAGTAGTTATTCCTATGTGATGATTTAGCATCACATTCGTGCCCCATGTGATTGTTTTCCTACTTGCCGCGATTTCATTTGATTTATTATTGACCTTTAAATAAAGAATAATAATGTTAAGTCTTCTACTTAATTGCCATCGTGATATAATTCTAGAGGTGTCTAAATAATATTGGTTAAGTAAATAACAATACATTATATCATATGAGAGCTGCCAAGTGAAAATCAAGAAGTCTAAAAATAGAATTCTTTAGACAACGTTATGTTAGGGTGATCATAAAACCAGAAATCAAATGATAGTCCCGACCACATATAAAATTTATTATATAAGGATTTTTTACAGGTTTTTTTAACAATTTCGGAAATTTCGGAAAATTAACTTTTCGCTTTATTTATCTAACAATTTATTCTCTTTATTTATCGAACAAGTAATTAAACAGTTTATCTGCTTCTATTTCACCAAACATTGCTTGTTTTTCAATATCTTGCTCACCAAATTTTCTTTTATTTCTTCTTTGAACAGCTAAATCTTCATCGGATAGAGATATTTGTTTGACGCCTGTAAGACGCAGTTTTGCTTTTTTAGTTTCAAGATTCATGTGCAAATGACATTTAAGATCATACTTGTTGAATAGACCCTTGACCTGTTGTGATGAATAACAATATAATAAATTCGACATTTAACAAATTCATATAACAAAGGAAAAAAATGAATTGGATTAGTAGAATTGGCAAAATTGAATAACTCTTGCATAAACAACAGGTCTTCTATTGTTTTTGACAAACCAAAATCATTAGAATTAGGTTTTTCAATGTCTGATTTCAAAAAAGTTGTATAACATAATTCTTTAAAGCTAGGAACTTCTTTTCATTGTTTTTGTAACTTTATATGAAGATAGTTTTTGGCAAATTCATGATCATCTTTATTACCTAATCGGCACATACTTAATGGAAGATGAAGCCACATACTCATCCAATTGTCTAAAGAATTTATAGTTTTGTCGATACCTAATTCTAAATTATTAAAAAATTGTCCAAAGTTTTTATTATCCAAAATATTAACAGCATCCCATAACTCTGTATCAAAAAATGAACAAACATTGTCTCTAATGCTATATAAATTTCTTATCTATTTAAAAAATGCATCAGGCATCTCATGGGCTCATCGACCAGGTGGAAGTGGTAATAATCTACCATCAGGTTGAAAAATCTGTGGTTCTTTGTCAAATCCAATAAAGAAATTCATCATCAGTTCATAAATTCTTTCTCCAAATTTTGCAAGACATTCAACTTGTATTTTTAGATACGGATCTATAAGCCATTGCTGAAGAAGTTCCCACTTTTCAAGATATGTTTTTGGAATTTTTTTTTGTGTTTTTAAATTGTTTAAAAACCAGAAAGCAAAATTTTCTAAATAGAATCTTCTTTTTACTAGCTGTCTTACAGCTTGTAATTCATACAACCATCACTGTCATAGGGGTTTTTGAAAATTAGTTAGTTGAATGCCGAAATGTTTAAAGTATAGGTCGAAAATATAGGAAGACTTCATATTCATTGGATTATCCTTATTACTTTCGTTATAACCATTATGTAACTTCCAAATAAGATAAAGTAATTGAACAGATGTTTTTGAATTGAAAATTCTTTTTCAACTTTTAATTTTCCAAAAGCGGCATTTTCAAAATTCATCAGTACTATGTGTGTTGCATGAAGTTCACAAGAAATTCGAAATGAGCTTGAGTTAACTTCTTTGTTAAATAATATTATAACACCATTCCTACAGCCTGACATGTATGTCGTGTTATTAGTTGTCTATGTTAAACATTTAGTTGGATCTAACTGATATTGGTTACAAGCTTTAATGACAGAATTTGCAACTGATGCTCCTGAACATTGAGCTAAGTCTTCAAGCTCTAATAATATAACTTTTGGTTCATTAATATTTAAATTCCAATACATAAAGTATATAACAAAAATTTTTTTATCACCACATGTTGATTCATCAGCCATAATTCTAAAACATTTAGAAGTTTTTGCAATAGCACATTGTTGAATTATATGAATATTTGAAACATCTTTATGCCATCCAACAAGTATACTAACAGAAAACTATTTATCTGGTTCTTCGTTTATTAACTACTCAATTACTTTCTTTGTGCAAGTTACGGCAGATCGATAAGACATTTCACCAATTTCACAAACTTGTGTAGCCATTGAAACAGTTCCAGCACTGTACTGTTTTTTATTTATCATAAGTCGATCTTGAATGGCTAATTTTAGTTACTTATTAGTAATCGTAGGCTTTTTACGTGCTGTGGAATGGGCTAAAGAAATCTTCTTTTTATGCATTCGCTCGTATTTTCTAATTCTATTTTGTAAGGATTTAGTTTTTTTTATTAAATGATTAACTTTTCAACTTGATGGTTTTCTAGATTTTGTAAGGCACTTTTTTGGATGATATAATGATTCTTCAATAAAATCATAGGCCTTTTGTTGTAGATACTTTGAGAAAATCTTTCCTGTTTTAGGTCTTTTATTATATCTCATAAGGTTTATCAGAGAAACTCCAAGACTCAACTCATTATCATCCATATTTATTGCCATATTTAATAATAAATCCCACATTTCTAAATATTGTTGTTGACGAAATTGCTCTTGTGAAACTTTTTTGATTATATTTATAAATGTTGTTAAAAATGAATCTGGTAAATCTATCGCATATTCTAAAAGTCTATCGAATTTTTGTTGTCTAATATCTATTTCTATATTTGACAGTCGTGAACTTGCTGATATATTTGATATATAATTGTAGTTACTATTACTTGTATTTTCAATTACACTATTATGACTACTATCTGATATATTTGATATATCTTTATAGCCACTATCAATTACACCATTATGACTATCACTTGTACTTTTAATAATATTTTTGACAACTTTATTTTCTTTTTTATAAAATTTTTGTTGTTTAAGTGCATTTTTCAAATGCTGCCGTTGTTTGAAATTTTTTTTAGATCGCAGCATTGTTTTAAATCACAGTAAAAAATTTTTAATACGACTTGCAAAGATCCCTTTTTTGAGTTAAGGATACAAAATTTTTATATCATGTTTTTTTTAATTTGTAACTTTTATCTTTCTCTTGTTGACAATGATCTCGGTTTATGAATTTTAATTGACACATTGTTTATTACAATTGAGTAAAGCTTGTTTACATTGTCAAAGAATTCACTACTCATAAAGGAAATAAACTGAAAAAATACCTTCATTAAATTATTCTAAGAAAATTAATATGTCTTTTTAAAAAAAATTCAACTGGCAATTATTACATTAGTTCGAAAGAAAACTGTACTACCGAAAGTCACTATTAGCCGCAGTAAATTCGGATTTTCATAAAAAATCTCTAAATAGTAATTAGTGCATATTACTCTGGCTAAACAGTAAAATGAAAGAGTCATTAATTTGCAAAAAAGCAAAAGGAATAGTTAGCCAAACAGTTACACTACTTATGGTTTGATTTTATTAGTTTGATGATCACCCTAACGTTATGTGATCAGAAAAAAAACAGTACAATTGATTATTCTAGTTGAAAAAATTAAAACACGCATTCTGTTACATAACAGATAAGAATTCTACTTTTGGACTTCTTGGTTTTCACTTGGCAACATTAGTATAATCACTCGGCAATAGTTGTATTATTCAAAATTATGATCCATTGGTTACAAAACAATACTTCACGAAATATATGTAAGGACGCAAAAAAAAATCCATGAAAACCTAAGAATTTCGTTTATCTCAAAATGGTACATGTCCGGAAAATTTTTACTTTTTGTAAATAAGTTCTATCATTATAAATTATTTTAAACCTCCATTAATTTTCTTGTTCCTTAAATTTTTTTTATTTTTTATTTTTTTTTTAGCTTAGTTTGGATGTTACAGTACCCGATGAATGCTTGGATATTTTTTCCAATCTAAAATTGCAAAAGATGTACAAATACATTTTGTACAAATTTTCTGATGACAAAAAAAATTTCGTTATTGATAAAGCAGTAGAAACGACGTCGCCCGATGAAGAGGACGGAACCAGTTATAAGGAATCATACGAGAAATTTTATACAGAAATTACTGGAAAAAATGTTCCTTATTTCTCTGTTTATGATTTTAATTATGAAAAACTTGGCGAGGGTCGTCGTAATAAAATCATATTTATTGCTTGGTATGTTATTAAATGATGTCAAATAAAATTTATGCTAAAATTTACATAATGTACTAATGTACTAATTATATTTGTAGGATTCCTACGAATGCCGATATCCAAGATAAAGTTCTCGCTGCTGCAAGTAAACAAGTATTGGGAACAAAACTTGGAATCACATTTCAAATAGAGGGAACCGAAACCAATGATATTGAATTTGAAACAGTCCTTGATAAAGTTTGTAGACTTAAGTGATTGCAATTGTTTTTAAAAAATCACTTCTACTTATAATGCGTAATTATAAAATTTTTATTATTAAACACTTCAAATTTATTATTTGAGAATTTATTTATATCAATGTAAATAAATTGTTTGAATTTTAATAAAATTAATAATCTGTTCTAAATCTGGATAATTTTTATATAAAAAAGGTTATAGTCAATATTGTATATTGTCACGAGATCATATGGGCAAATCGATTTTTATGTTACAAATTTTATAAAAAGCTATAAGAAATTATAAATTTTGAGGAACTATACTGCAAAATTTTATTAAGACAACTACTTTTGTGTCTTAAGTAAAAAATAATTCTAAATTAATATAAGTAAAAAAGTTAATTTTAAAAAATTTGTCAATTTCCGCCTTTTCTGTAGCACCTAGCCCATATGTTCACGTCAACAATATATGATGAGATCGAACCAAGCTGTGATTTTAAATAAACATCATTATCTTGCAGTAATAAGTAATTGGGACTAGTTTTATGATAGAGCTTTTTGCTCTTTGTTATAACATAGAAGACGTGTTCTTTGTTAAAACGTAGAAGGCGGTTTCATAAACATGATCGATAGAACCATGATTTTCATAATAGTGATTTTCGCCCATAATAAAAAAAATCGTAGAGCAGATTAAAATTAGTCGATTTTCTTTTAAAGTCGTCTGATCGATTTTATGAAGACCAAAATTGATATTAATATGTTTCTAAAATTTTTGATATATAGGTAAATTTGTCGTTTAATTTATCTGGGGCTAGTATATTGCCTAGGAATCATGTGTTCATACACTTCCTCAGCTAGATTACTGTTAGCCCCTGTAATTGTGGTATTATATGACTAAATAACTCAATGTGTAACTGCAATTGTCCTTAAACGTATACAATGGCATTGTTATGCCAAACTAATAAGAGGTAGTTCGATTGTAACAGTGAAAAAGTACAATTACAAGTTTTCACTCTGCAATAAGGATTGGAAACGCCTAAAAATTTCTTAGTCGTTTAATCGTTTAACCCTTTAATTTGGCCGGCATTAAAATAATTCCGGTCCACGACCAACATAATTCTGCTCGGAACTATGGTGCAATTTTCAAACGGTTTAAACGGTTCTAATCCCTACTATACAACATTCAAATATATTTTATATGTGAATTGTATTGTATATAACATACATAAAAGTAGTTTTAAAAGGGATAGTTGAAAAGAGTTGCCTTGTGATTCTTGTGATTATGATTCTTATGATAGTACAACAAAAAATATATTTTTAATTACGCCAACAAGATTGACGCAGCTCAATAAATTTTAGGGGAAAATGAAGAATCGCCGAAAATAGATTATCTTATATGTACATATTAGTACTAAATGTACTCTCCGGAGTAGGGAAATGATTTAAACCATTTGATTTTCAATTATTTATATCCAAATTCTGACTTTGAATCTCCGAGGCGTAATAATAAAAGATTTAAATCTGCTTTAAATTGATTTAAATAAAAATCAGTGATTTATATCATTGTGATTTAAATCACATGCCATCCCTACTCCGGAGTAAATAATTGTATACATACTCTAAGCCAACAGAATTTGCATAAAAAAAATTCTTCCTACACTGAAAAAATGATATGTATAACTATATCTATTATTTTACATTATTAAAATCAATTTTAACGTTCTCCGAGAATTCGAAATTCACGTTCTTATGCATTTTCCTATTATTACCGTTACCGTTAATGAATTTAGCATCGTCGGAAATTGAATTCCGTAACATAACTATAAAAAAACTATCAAAATGCATATGAATGTGAAATACTGGTTTCTTTGGCGTCATATGATTTAGACAAAATATATTTTGTTCAAATTAGGTAAATAAAGCCAATATCGATATATTTTGTTCAAATTAAGTAAATAAGCCAATATATCGAGTAAATTCCATGTTCTTTGTTTGTAGCATTAGACAAAGTACTGATAGATGATTCAAGAATCTTCCCTGCGATTCTGTGTCACGTTTTTTTTTTTAAAAAAAGGCATTACAATACTTTACCCCTCAAAAACAGTTACCCACCCTTAATGATTGTCAAAATTTGGTATTAAACCCGCTACACACCCGCCCTTGACGCCGCGAATGTAACGTTTCGTGTAACAATAGACTTTAGGCTCGCTAAAATAAAAAGAAAATATAAAATTAAACGGATCAGCATATTTATTATATAAGTTCTTTTTTTTTTTTATTACACTAGTCAAAATTTTTCTTCGGTGCTTTGCTTTCATATCGTGTCGTAGTTTCCTTTTTGGTTTACTGAAGATACGCCAACTCACATGACGTACCAACTCATTCTCACGAATAAAATAAATAAATAAAAGGGCTATCGCTATTGAGCAACAGTAAACCAAAATTATAATCTTAAATCAACTAATTATGTCACAAGCGATATTCAACCACTTGAATAGTAATCAACGGACAGCAACGAAGTATATAACATTTCAATGTACTAATGGCCAACCTTCCCTTTCAGGAGAGCAACTTAATATTTATGATTACAATTCTTCTGGACAACAACTCAATGGCGAATTGGATTTGGGAATTTTTCCTAATCTCAGAAAAATCACTTTTCCGCAAAATGTTCGATTTAATATTTTAGAAAGCATAGATATTAGTAAAAATGAAAAATTAAGCAGGATAGTGATAAGTGGACAAAATCAGAATTTTCTTGAAAATAATAGCTTTATTCTGTTGGCTAAAGAAATACAGCTTAATAGAATAATTGTATCTTACTATGTACTCAAGCAAAATCCAAGTGCATGGGAAAAAACAGAAAATTACTTAAGAAAACAAACAATTATACCATATATGGCAGTCGAAGATAAAAAAGTAGGACAATTAGAGGCTGAAGTTGCAAATTTAAAACAATCTCTTGCCCAGAAAGATCAAACCATATCTCAAAAAAATCAAGCCATAGCCCAAAAAGATCAAACCATAGCCGATTTAAATACAAAAACTCCTACACTTAGTCAATTTCAAGAATTAAGTAACATAGCTTTGAACTGTAATGAACTTGATTTTAATAAATTAAAACAAGAAATTAAAAGACTTAAATTGAAAGATTTTAATCCCTATTTCCAAAAGCAAAAAAATAACCTTGAACAATTAACATCTACCGCTAAAAATAAAGCAGGTGAAAGCTTAAATGGCATTATAGATCTGTTTTTGCAAACTAACAAACAAATTATTGAATCAGAAAACGCGGACAATAATTCTTATTCTCAAGGGCAGCTACAGGGACAACTTGTTACCTGTAAAACTCTTTTGCAAACTAAGCTTACCACGGAAGAACTACAAAACTTGCTAAATAAACAGAAAGAGTTTAAAGAGTTAGAAAAACACGCCGCTATTTTGCAGTAGTAAAGAAATAATATTACGCGTAAGGGAACATGGGCTTAGAAGATATTTGAATTTTATGGACAAATCTAATTGTAACATGATGTTACACACCTCATTTGTAACATCTTATTGGTATATCAAATAAAAATAACCAAAAATTCACCCTAACTACACGAGTGTTACGTTACGAATACATTTTTCTTATTATATTTTTGCTTTTTTTTTCATTATCGCCATTTTATTATTATTATGTTCTTATGATTAGAAAGGGATGAAAAGAAAATATTTAGTTCATGGGTGATTCACTTTTCTTAATTGCTTTGAAAGTATATACAAGCATGACCCCTTTTCAAAGAATTTAATAAGGATTTGAATTCATTAAATTTATAAACAATTTTTTGTATTTAGGAGGGAAAACAGACTAGTTTATCTCTTTAAATTTGGTCGTGTAGCATCTCGATATTAGTACTTAAGTACTAATATTAAAAGTGTCTAATAAATCTTGTTTACATGATTCCACTCTTCTATAAGTGGCTTAATAGAAAAGAGGTGTGATAAATTTTTTCTAAATAAATACCTGTTACGATTGCCGTTAACCTAAATTTATTTAATGTTTATCATTTTACATTCTGGAGTGTATTTCGATGTTAACCTCTAATACAGTTACTCCTCGAAATAGGGGTTTACTAAACAGTGGTTGGACATTTAAACTGTATTCTTAGATTCAAGTCGCAGTGTTTTTTATTGACAATAAAGAATGAGATGGCAATGTAGATTCTTGCAAAGTAAAATCTCTTCTGTATATATAATGTAATAAGGTAGCTTCGCAATGTAGTTTGCTAAGACTAATTTTACTGACTCAGACACTGACAGATAGGTTGAATGTTTTGACATTTTTAAGTAACCTTCGGTCAATAAACAAAGTTATAGAAAATTTCTTTCTATAACTATGTTTATTAGTTTTTATATTATTCTTTTAGTAATTTAAATGACTAAATTTTCTCTACACTGATCATTCAGTCCCATCTAAATCAAAAACTAATACATAAATTGGGAGACTTATCAAATATATTTATAGAAAATTGATTTTTCTACAATTTTTTATCTACTACAGTGCTAGTAGAAGACTAGTTAAAAATGACAATGTTTTACAAAACGTCAAAATCGGCTCACAATTGCTGCAAGACTGATTAAACATCTCTAGTCAGTTGTAATCTAACACGAACGTTTTCATTAATTAATAAAATTTGAGTAACATTTTCGAACTCATGTAATTGTATAACTATTTTCGGATCAATATTTGCAAATTCTAATGTGTTGCTAAAAGAAGAAATGCAACGTATATGCATGCACAATTTTAATTAATCATAATAAAATCATTCGGAATGAGAGTTAAAATATATAGTGGTCACAAAAAAGATCCGGAAATAATTGTACACAATTTCAAATTCTACAAACTGTGAGATTTGTTTAAGCCCAAGATAATAAGAAATGAACCAGCCATTCTCAAAATATTACCATTAAACAGTAGCAAATATTAATTTAGTGTTGGAAGTTAGTACAACTAAGTAATATTTTGTTAGCTTAATGTCGGTATCTCGTGAATGGTCAATCTGTTTTCAATAATTTCGATTTTAAACGAATGCTATAAACGTTAGCATTCATTCAAGTTTAAAATTATTGAAAATAAATCAGTATTTTGAGTTATCGTGCAAGCTCATATGATCATAGATTTTTTCCTTCTTGTTATTTTTTGTACGTTATCACGTAAGCACAACAATCCCACATTAAAACTCAGTTAGCCAACCATGACTCGTAAATCATGATCATATTTGCACGATAACATCGATATTGGATCATGCGATGATAAATATCATAAAATTTGTTCTGTTGGGGCAAATGATTGGCTGAAACGTGCCGCTACGCGGCACATGTCAGCCAATCATTTGCTCCGACAAAACAAATTTCATGATATTAATCGTTGCATGACCAATATCTTATACGTATTCTTATTTAAGATTTTGTTGCAATAGGTAATAATGAGAAATTATGTCATTAATCATTAACTTTGTTTTTTGAACACTCTTAATGATGTACAAGCTCACGTTGGTACGTCCTCATGTTCGTTCCTCACAATTTTATCAAGTGATCTATTACTCTTAAAAATTATGTAATAATATGTAATAATTCATAAAATATGTAAGGCCTAAAAAATACATATCGATTACATAAAAAATTACATTGCCCATCCCTAAATATATGGTTATCGCTATCCGAATTTTTTGATCTCCGAATTTATACAAAATTTTGGAAGATTAAAAATTCGGATGACCGTGTTATATAAAGCCTAATACATAGTTTATATAAATTTATATATCGAAAATTCGAATGACCGTGTATTAGAATTTATAAATCATGGTCATCCGAATTTTTGATTATCAGAAGTTTTTTATGTATTGTACAATACATTGGATAATCGAAAATTCGGATGACTGTGTTATACATGGTTATCTGAATTTTTGATCAAATTTGTACAAAATATCGGATGTCCATGTTATAAACTCTATCAAAATTCGGATGTCCGTGTATTAGAATTTATATATTGAAATCGGGCGTTACGGCGAGTCAGTCGCTCCACAATCCACAACTTCGTGTAACCTACGGTTGGCTTAGTCGAAAAGAGGCGTTTAGATTTGGTCGGTGGTTTGGGTCCGTAGGTAGGTGTTTCTTCTTTACTTGTCTTGTGTTTTCCTTCCCTTGAACTTACTAACTCTATTCCTCAATTACCTCACTACGTCGGGTAATTGGAACCACACTATCCTCAGTCCTTCGGGATAGTGGAACGATACTACCACGGCTGATCCTGGTACTTTAGGATACAACAACCGGATGGGGGGTAACAATACTACTGGATAGAACAGCTAATTACAAGAATCGGGTTTTATGGTCTGGGGATTTAGCGATTAGTTAATGTAGCAAGAGAAACGTTTATGTATTTATTATGATGTAGGGGGCCAGTTATTATTTTAATAAAACCAAGGACTTCTTCCCCCTTCTCTAGGGCCTTTACGGCCTTTATTTATCTTAAAATTCTTTATTTACATTTGCTATTCTACGTCTGCTACAACTACTACGTCT
>CAJVQA010000948.1:0-28741 GCA_910591915.1 Cetraspora pellucida | reverse complement strand
ATCCCTAGTACTTATAGTATACCCCTGCTTTGTCTTCAGACTCCCAATCCAGATAGCCCAGTAGGACTGTGACCTGTTCTTGGTATATCGAGCTGGCCCGATATCCTTTTCCTCCGGTTCAGTTCTGGTGGCCTGGTTGGTGGTACCCCTTATCTGAGGTTCTTGCCTGTCCGGCTCCTTCACATTGGTATCCGTTTCCTAGGTCTAGCCTTTACAGTTGTATCGTCAAAGATCTGTGTTACCTCTCTACTTGGGTCATTCCAAGTAGGCTTCAGTTTCTCAGTTCTACAGATTTATATAGCCATAGGGACTTATTTTAGGTTTGCACCGCCCAGTACTGGTTTGCATTTCTTTGTGTAACCAAGGTTACACAGATGCCCTGTAACCTGCCAGTCATGCTGGTGTAACCATAGTTACAGGTATCCTATCCCAATTGATTGACAGAATGCCATTGCCATAATACTGTCTATATATTACATAGGTGATTATTCAAATTTTCGCCATCTATGGGTTTTGAACTTACAACCTACCACTTGAGGGGTTGACAACTTATCTACTTCACTAAGTTGCCACACCTCTTTATTTTTACAAATTAAATTTATTTTTACTAATTAATATTTTAAAATTTGAATTTTTTTTAATTTAAAATTAAATTTCAAAGCAAATAATATTGAAATAAATAGAGTAAAGTCAAAGTGTATAGTAATGAATTCTAAATAAAAAAAAGAAGATAAAGAAATTATATTTGAACAGAGTAAAATAACAGAAAAACTAAAAAACAAAATCATAAGACCATTGGAGATTTGGCTGAATAGCAGAATAAGAGAATCACTAGTCTGCAAAAAAGCAAAAAGAATAGTTAGTTAAATAGTTAAAGATCTCAGATATAAAAAAATAACAATAAGTCAAATCATATATATAAACAATACAGTAATAATTCCAAAGTCAGGATACTTTTTGTAGTTAACAAAGATGTCAGAAAAGATGATTAACAAGATCCACCAACTGATAATATGTTTGGCTAAACATAAGTGCAATATAATAAAAACTACATATAATTACACAATTGAGCATAAAGACTTAGGAAACTGTAAATTGTTAAGTTAAAAAATAGCAACAAAGCAAATAAGTAGTTTACTTACAAAACTTAATAGGAAAGATTCTCTAGATGATTTAACAAAGCTTAGAATAGTACAAAGATACCAAAAAGCAGGCTTAATAAAAGACATTTAGAAGTCTGAAAAAAGGCCAGAAGAAACAAAGTATTGGAAGCACAACTTAGCTTATTAGACAATAATTAAGGCAAAAGAAATGAGAATAAATATCAAAGCAAAAAACCACTTATAGAAAGTATATGATTATGAGACAAAAATAAGAGACTTAGTAAGATCCAAATCTTGGACAGCAAGTAGTAGCATAATAAATAGATAGGGCTTACTATACTTGAACCAACTTATAAACATGAAAGAAGAGAGTCTAATTATATAAAAACAGCTTAAAAGTCTCCAAAAACTGTCATGTAAAGAAAAAAAAGCTAAATAGTTCAATAAGATAGAAGAAAAGATGTTAATAATACAGACAAGCAGAGAAATACATAACTAATACAAAATTAATGATTACAATACTCAAGCACTAATAATTAATTAGATAAAGATACCTGAAGACAAAAGAAAGAAAAAGTGAATCATATATAGGCCAAAACACAATTAACAATTTAGCAAGTTATCAAGAAAGAAAAAAAAAAGATTTTATCTAAACATTGGCTTTTGTAGAAGGTAAAAAGAAAGACATACATGAAGATAAGTAAATGCAAAAGGTATAAAAATAGAACAAAACAATTAACAGATAATTGTAAAAAGTAGATAAGATAAAATAACAATATAAAAGCAGTCTCAGAAACACTAATAAAAAAAAACAATAATAAGATTAATACAATGTTAAAACAGATACTAGAAAACAGAACAATAAAGAAATGGAAAAGAGAGAAAAAAAGATTAATTAGACTAAAACAAATAAAAGAACTTGAGATAGAATTAATCAAAAAACAATAATTAAATAGTGAAATCATGATTTACTTAATATAAGTCCTAACAAAAAATAAGATGAGAAACAAAAACAAGTATATCTTTTATACAGATGGAGCATTATATGAAGAGAAAAGAGAAAATAGCATAAAAAAGATGGGTATTGGTTGGGTACAAATCAATAATAAAAGAAACTGACTAGAAGAAAAAATAGCATTAGAACTTGAAGGCTGGCCTTTAGCAACAACAACAGAATTTGCAGCAATATAGTTAGCAATTTTGACTGTTCCAAAGAAGAAAAATATAGAAGTACATATAGATAATCTTGCAGCACTAAGGAACATTAATAGAGCAATTCAAGAGTTAGAAGATGACAAAGTTCTTAAAAAGAAAAATGCAATGTAGATAATAAATATTGTGGATTTAGTCAAAAGCAAAGGTAACAAAATTGAACTAGTTAAAGTTAATAGTTACAGCAATAATAAGTAGAATGACAAAGCAGATGCACTTGCAAAGAAAGAAGCAATATGTAAAATAGCAATATCTATAGAGAAGATTAAGTGTAACAGAATAAAGTACATCTAGAATGGAAAAACAAAAAAGTTGATATACTAACAAGACTTTTCTGCAAAATAGTTATAAATGCCAGAGTAAGAGCTAGTTGGAAAGAAGCAAATCTGATTCAAGCATTAGAACTAGAAACAGAAAATACTTAATATAATTGGTCAAGCTTTTGAAAAGAGATGAATAGAACAAATGGCATACATTGCATAATAAAAAAACTCAGTACAAGAAGAGTAACAGAAATCAAATGCATAATAGATGATCTATCAATACTAAAAAAATTAAACAAAAGAAAAGCAAAAATATATATGTCTTCAAATTGCCAAGTATGTCAAATATATGAAAAGAAAACTCAGACATATTTGGCAAGTTGCAGTAGACAAAAGAGCCTGTAGAAGAGAATTTAAAAGTTAGCAACAGTAACAGCATAAAATAGTTTTAAAGAAAATAAAAAAATCAGAATTCTATCTCGAATGCTATATAAAGCAACATTTAAAAAAACAGAAACAGAGGAAATTATTAACAAAAAAGTGTTGATAAAAGGGCTAATTACAAATAAGATAAAAAAAAGGATCAGTTAGATTCTAGATAAATAGGTAACACAGAGATGCATAAAAATAATAACAAGAACAGTATAGAGTATATTCTACAATCAAGTATGGAGTGTTCAATGTAAAAAAATACAAGAATGAAAAAAAAGATAAATATAACAAGCAAAATGAAAAAAGGTGCTCAAATTAAAAGAAAGTCTAGAAAAAGAACAAAGAAAGATGATTGAATAAAAAAAGAAGAAAAGAAAAAGAAATTAGAAAAAATGAATTAAATGAAGAAGAAAGCTTAAAAGACAATTGATATGTTTATTACAGAAAAGGAAAGATCCTTCTGATATAGCTTTAAGTAGTTAGATGAGCAGTCTATCTCTAACTGAGATAGTGCAACAGTTTGCACTTAGGTACCAATAGAGTAGCTAAATGATGCTAGACTTAGATACTAGAAAATTTTATATAATTATAAATATATATAGTTTTAAAAATCTTAATAAAATACTAGCATAACTGCTTAAGATTAAAAAAAAAAAATTAAATTTAAATATTTAATCAAATATTTAAATCAAATCAAATTCAAATTAGAATATATTTAATTTGATCAAATTAAATTAATTTAATATTTAATTTAATTTAAATTTAAAGAATCTTACTAACTACTATATTTATAATTTAATTACAAATATTGCCTATTTAAATCTTTTGTATTGCAATCTTTATTATATTATTAGAAGATTTTAATACTAATATTAATTAAAAAGTTTAGATATCTATTTATATTTTTAAAATATTTATTATATTTTATATAATTCATTCTTAAAGTATAATTGTTAGAACCTTTTATATTCTATTTACAGTTAATTTAGTTTTTAATTTTTATAAAATTTATATAATCTTAGTACTCTTCTTTTATAACTTTACTAATATCTTATCTGTCCTTACAAGTTTTTTTATACTACTAATCTAGTTAACTCTATATAATACTTTGTATTTAGATCAACTAATAGTTAAATTAGTAAATTCTTTATTTAAAGGTTCTTGTTTATATAAATCATCTGCTTTAAATTTTCTTTTCTGAATCTGGTTTTTACAAATAATACTATTAAAAGTTATACTAGTTTTCTATTCAGAATTTTAAATATACTTTTTATTTAAATATATATTTTTTAAATTTATTAATATAATATTGCATATATTCAAAATTAATCTTAATACAATCAAAGTTATAATATTTACAAATTTCAGATTACAGATAAGTTGCTAAAACAGAATTTTTTAAAAAAAATTTTGCTGCTAACAGAATTTAAACACTAAACCTACTATTTAAAAAATAACAACTTAACTATTTTACTAAAATTATTATTCTTTTTAATAGTTAAATTTTATAATTTTAAGTTTAATTACTTTTATTATAATTTATTGTACATAGAATCAGAACTTATTAGCAACTTATTTAACTTTCAGAAAAGGTCTAGTAACTTGCATTACATTCAAGTTTAGGCTTATAATTTTATTTTTTTTAATAATATTATTATGTTTAACCAAATAAAAAATATTATACTTTATATAATACTTAATTATCTTTTTATTAATCTTATTTAATTTTAATTAATTAAATCAAAATTCTTACTTAAATTTATTTTTTATAAAATTTAAATTAATAACCTTTTGATTTAAGACTTTAAAACATAACTATTATGTTATTAAATCTAAATTTTCATATTTGATATTATTGTTATAAAACAGATTTGTTATAAAAATATATAATTTTAAACAAAATAAATGAAATTTATTAAAAAGATTAAAATTCTTTATTTTATTTTTTTATTTTTATTTTTTTAATCTTTGGTGACAATGCTAGTTGGTTTTTATTAGCCTTAATTTAATATAGTACAAATTTATGGTTATATTTTTTAGGATTGATTATTACTAGTACTATATACTATTTAATTTAACATCACTGACTTTACCTGGTTATCCTTATGACACCTAAGTGCATGTCCGCTACATGCCTGCATGCAGTTATCTTGGCAACCACTTGTAGTCATGGCATATATTAAACTGCTACACAGACAAGAATATCTACTAAACTTAATGCGGCATCTCAAATGCCAAGAGTACTATCTTCTGTAAATCATACTCATATGTTCTACTCATATATTTTACCTGGTCTTGTTTCTTCTGTCTTCTAATCTAACTATATTTAGTATTATTTTGTTCCCTATATTTTTCACCTTTTTGTCACTGTATCACTCCCAAATTGGTTTTACTTAGGTATGTCTGATCCTTATAATCTTCCCATCTTTAGTTTGCCTGTTATTGATTCACCTAAGGTGTTTCAACAATGGTCCAGGACCTGCAATGAATCTGTATCTCAAATCAGATTTGCTGCCATCATTAATCTTTTTGACCAATCTGTATCTCAAGCCAAACCTGCTGCTGCTGTTCCTACAGATGCCCCAGGTCTTAACATTATATAGTAACTTGATGCTGCATTTAACCTCCAACATAGTGCTTCCTTTTATAGTAAAGACTGAGATTTGTTGCATTTACAAACAGAACAATTCTAGTTATACCAAAGGAGTTCCTCCAACCCTAGTGATACTATACTACCATGTATTGCAAGCTTTCAGCTTATTCAACAATACCTGCAGGACAATTTTGGTTATGCCCAGGGAGTTACACTGACCCCAGTGATGCTATACTATCTTGCAGATCTTATTTCACATTGGTTGGTTGATCTCTAGTCTTGTTTGTCATAGACTTCTATATAGGTATGACCAGAACTCGATTTGGTACTTTTATATTATACAAGGAAGTTATACACCTATCTTCAAAATCTTCCCTTCTATAATTAGATTATTCAGCTATGTCAAAGGTGCTTTCAATTTTGGTTAGACCAATCCTTTATCATAGTCTGTCCTTGTGTTTATCGCTTCTCTTACCATTCCAGTCTTTAGTTACTTGTCAGATTACTCTTCCAATCAAATCCTCTTCTTGGATCCCAATTAAGACTTATTTGCACAATCTGTTGATTATTCTTTCAAGCAAGTACCCTACAAGTTAGGTGCAGGAATGTTAGTACTGCCTATATTAGAAGGTATAAGAATGTTGGTGTTGCTCTAGCCTAAAGGACTTATATGCACAATCCTTCTATAACTGTAACCTTCTGTAACAACCGCTTGTTATGCATAATGTCTTCACTTCACAATTGAGTCTCCTTCTAGGAATTTCTATTTCCATCATTGTACTGTACTTGGACTTTTAACCACAGAGCTTTATATTTAATTACAGGCTCCTTATTAGATTACAGAAACTAAAATCTTTCAATTTTGCCTCCAGTTGGACTTGAACTATTGACCTTGATTGTGAAGAGTATAGGAGCTTAACCACTAAGCTATGGGACCCACATCCCTCAAAATTCTTTATTTTATTTTATTTATAATTATATATTAACTTATAATTAATAATTATATTTTTAATATTATGCTTATTAATGCTTACATCTTATATAACATACTTACTAATAATCTATCTGAAGATACTCTTTCTGTAGATCATTGAAAAAACAAAAAAGTAAACAAAATCAGTACTAAATTTTGAATATATTAATTAAAATAGAACAAAAGATATTTAAAAAGAGAGAAAATAAACTCTCAGAACACCTAAGACTAATTCAACATAGCCAAAAGACAAAAAACCTTAACTACTAAACTACAAAACTTTAAAACTTCTCTTAACACTAACTTGGTGCTGCTACCTTTACAAATAAATCCCTATAAGGTCCCAGTTTAACTAAACATCCAAACTACACTAGTTACATTTCAAGCTCTCTCAAATGAAAGACCTAAAGAAAATGCAGAACTAGAAACAAACTTCTCTTCTTTAAAAAAAAATAAAACTAACAACTCTAACTCTTCTGTTTTCTTTACACCCTATTCTTGTCAAAAAAATTTAACAAAAAGTAGGAAACTCAGCTTACTCCTTACAAAATCTCAAATAATATCACACACTATAGCTATCAAAACAAATATGCCCAAATCAGTGAATATTCCTATACTCCAAAACTTCACTATCACATTACCTGATTCATTATACTCAGCATTTGTACCTAATAGTTTTATTCCAGAAAACAATACATGGAACTTTGAATAATTACACTTACAGAAAATCTATCAACTCAATTAAGTTCGATGTTAATTATACATACTAACAACATGGACACTATCTCTAATACTTCTAAAGATTATTAACAAGTTACCAAACAATCATATAGCAAAACATTAACATCCAACTTACCAAAACCAAAAAAACAACACAACTTTTGACTAGTATAATTCTGTAACTAAAGCTCTTGCAGCAAGATAAGTACTCAACTTTGATTTTCAAACTTGAAATAATAATAAAATAATTGAAGCCCTTAATAACAAACAACAATTTTTAGAATTTTTTACTTACAAAATTCAAACTATTTCTTCAATTCACAATATTTCATATGCTATTAACCAATTTAATTATCTAGATATAGCATTTTTTTGTTTCTTTACAAGAACAAAAGCTACAGCCTCTCAACATTAAAAAGAATTCAACTCACTATACCAAATTGCTCTCAAAAAATATAAAAAACTACACAATATTATTTTGATCAACAAAGTTAACAGAGATCAAATTCACAAAAAACTCAAAATTAAATTTGCTTTAAATTATATTAAAAACTTAGATTTTCTTACAACTTGTCCCTATGAATGTACAAAATATATATTCTACTGTCTTAACCTTGCACAAATTCCTTGTGCATTTACTTTTGAAGAAACATGTAAACTTCTTAATGAAGCATATTCCCAACTTCTCATTCCACTATCAACTTTACCAAATCTAATTGACCAAAGCATAAAAGAAATACTTCCTTTTTTACTTTCAATCGAAGATCAAAAATTTACTAGAGCAACAGTGCTAGCACTTTATAAAATCTATACTTTCGATCAACTCAATGATAGCTACTTTGCTAATCCTATCATCACTTTTTCTAAAAATCCAACTGATCTAAATGCAGAAATATATACAATGTTTCCAATAACAAGCCAATCTGAATTACTCTATTTAGCAGAATATAGACAAAAACTACACAAATATTACAACTTTGATTATATACTATCTAATTATTTTAACCTACTACCCACTCAGAAACCCTTACTATCAACACCTCAAAATCTTAATTCAGCTATAAGATACTTCTTCTCTTGCAATCCTAAAGATTCAACTGATTTCAAACATTATGTAAACATTCTTTAAGAGCATTATAGCTTTTACAAAATTCTAAATGACTTCATCATTCAAAAAAAACCACTTCTAAAGAAACCAAATCAAATTAAGACCTCTATTACTTATAATTTTCTTATAACTAATTATTACCTAGCAAAAGAATTCCTAGCAGAAATACAAGATATATACAAATTCAACATTCCACTACCACTAGAGTATATGACAGTTACTCTACAAACAAACCTCAACTACCTACAAATCCTATTTTGATTACTGAGCTTAATCTAATACTCCCTATTACAAGTCCTAAAATTCTAGTAGAAACTGCTAGACAACTCTGTACATATTACTTTTTATACCAACTATCTACAGAATGGATCTCAATCAATAATGCTATAAGAAAAGAAAATACTAAACCAAACCTTCCTTCAAGTCTTGATGAAATTCAAACAGCCTTGAGAGAATTAGACCAATCTCAAACTATTCAACTATCAATAACAACACATAAACAGATAGCTGACATTATCTCACAACTTCGTAATCACTTCTCTTTCCAAGGTTTATTTCTATAACTCTTTGAACTTTCCAACCTATCTGATCCTCACTGAGATATTTTTGATAACTACTCCTTCCAACCATAAACATTACACAATTAAAACCAGATTTACTATCCTTTCAAATAGACAACAACTCAACTAAATTACTAGATACTTCTATAAACAATTTCTCTATAAACATTAAAGATCATCTTAACTTCACTACTTATAATACTCAAGGACTTAACAATCTACTAAAGCTACATATATGGCTTGAATTTTGTGTTAAAAATAATTACCACATTGTTTCTATTACAAAAACAAAACTAAAAAATTCTTCTTTTGCAAAACTCTCTAATTCACTTTACAAAATTTATATATTAAACTTCATACCTAAAGATAGCTCTTAATGTGAAGCCAGTATAGGCACTGCAATTATGCTTCATAACTCACTTCAACCTTTTATATTCAACATACAAACTGTTCTAAGCACTGCAATATGCATTGATTTCCACCTTCCTGCCAACAATAAACTTCGTATAATTTCATTATACCTATCTTTAAACTACCCAGAACAACTTAAATTTACTTAAAACACAATTATAAATTGGTTAACCCACACAAAAAGCAATAACTGAAATACAATTATAATGGAAAATTTTAATAACAACTCCAACAGATGCAAATGATCAGCAAATCTATTCTTAGCACTTCAATCTTTATCATTTACAAGCTTACTAGAATTCTACATCATAACAGAACCTATATGGCAAAGAGGCTCAAATCAAAGTCAAATCGATAACATATAGATCAATTCTGAAATCCTTTTAGATTTTACTTCACCCTTAATTACTAACTCAGTTGATATTACTGATAGTGATCATAAAATAATTACTACCACTTGAAAGACAAACTTTCAACTAAAAATACTTAGATTCAAAAAGAAAAAAAGAAAGATATACCTTTACTACCAAATGACAACAGGCACATGGAAAGACTTTACTAATAAACTAGAAACTGAAATCAAATTAATAAATCTGATTCACAATATTACAACATTTCAACAATTAAACAACCTCTGAAACAAATAGTCAAATTCAATCAAGAAACTTACAAACTAAACAATACCAAAAACATATATAGTGTCTAAAAAACACTATGTCTTTTTTCTGAAAGTAACTAAATTATATTTAGCACTTAAACTAACAAACAAATGCCTTTTTATCTTGAGAAATATTAAACCTTCAACTTTAATTCAGTCTACAATACAAGATCTAAATAATCTATTTCAACAAATATTATTATACTCAGAACAAACTATTTTTTTATGCCAAACCTAGGACCTTACTTCAAACTTCAATAACCTTCAACAAACTATAAAACAGCTTAAAAAAACCTTATGGAAAGCTCACAGTCTAGAAATTCAAAATGCACAAAAAGAAAAAATAAATTCTATATACAATGAAGATATAATGACATGAAATCAAACACATCATGCATAATAAACAGTATTCTTAAACACAACTAGGACCAAGTTTCTTTCAACAAAATTATAACATTAGATAAAATAATTAATCATCCAGAAGAAATAAAACAAGCAACAAAAGAACACTTTAACAACTGGACTAAACACAATCCAACAAACCCTAATTTTGAATATGAATAAACTCAGTTTCTTTAACCTTTACCAAATATCAACTTCAACATATATAATGACTTGTTACAACCAATATCAATCTTCGAATTAACAGAAACTATAACATTATTACCACTACATAAAGCTACTGGCCCTTTAGGAATATCTAATGAAATAATTCAAAACCTTTTAACATCAGCAAAACAAATTCTTCTCCAGATTTTCAATACTTGTTTGACAATTGAAAAAACACCAAATAGCTGAAGATATGTAATTATTTTGACTATTTTAAAAAAACAACACTATAACAATAACCTTTCATATACTCGACTGATCATATTAATCGAACATATTTGAAAAATTTTTATTAAAATAATTATCCATCAACTAAATAAAATTCTTATCCAATACCTAATCCTAAATCCAAATA
This sequence comes from Cetraspora pellucida, assembly GCA_910591915.1. Taxonomy (NCBI): domain Eukaryota; kingdom Fungi; phylum Glomeromycota; class Glomeromycetes; order Diversisporales; family Gigasporaceae; genus Cetraspora; species Cetraspora pellucida. The sequence continues at coordinate 17,744 of CAJVQA010000948.1, read as the reverse complement.
ACAATGTAGCATTTTCATTCACTTCTACCTTCTAACCCATTCAAACTATTTCTTATATAATAGAGCATGCCAATATAACAAAAAACAAATACTGGATCTTAGCACAAGATATATCCAAAGTCTACAATACAGTACATATCCTTTTACTAATCAAGACCCTTCAACAAATCCATATTTCTCCCTTGATTATAAACTTATTAAATCATCTTTTAAACAACAGACAGAATTTTGTTATTACAAGCATTGGACTAACACAATCTTATACTGTACAAGATGAAATTGATCAGGGAGAGATCTTTTCTCCAATCCTATAGAGAATCTACTATGATCCACTCATCAACTGAATCAATACAACATATCAAGGTTATCAACTTAATACTCATACACATTCTTCTAATATATCAATATATACTTTCATAATAGCATATAAGAATGATACAATATGGATAGCCAAAAATAAACAAGAGTTACAAAACATACTAAAAACAGTCAACTCCTTTCTTTCTTACACCAACATCAAAGTCAACTCTTACAAATCAACATTAGTAACTAACAATTTAGATGCTAATACTAATATAATATTTCAAGAAAAGAATATTCCAAACATTTAACAAAAAGCAATATTTAAACATCTAGAAGCATGGCTTACTCAAGACCCATCTCTTCAACTAACAAAAAATTCCTTATCAAAAACATTACTTTTAATTTAAACAAAATCAAATTTGCTAAAATAACTGACAAACAGACTATTTATATTATCAATAATGTAATTCTTATACATGCAGCATATCAGATGCAAAGTACTTATCTATTAAAATATTTTTGTAACTCTATTACAAACCTATATACAGTACAAATATCATTAAATAAAAAGCTAGACTAGCTTAGTCTATTTCTAACTTCATCCCATATCATCCTAACATATACACCCTGAATACATTTTACAATATTCAACAACAGTAACAAATTCATATATTAGATAGAAGCATTAATTTACCTAACTTTAATACTCATAGTTTAAAAATCTGATTACAACAAATTCAAAATACAGCTAACTCAAACAAATCAATCTTATTAGAACAATCTATATTAACTACAAATGAAGTTAAAACAAATATAACTCAAATGATACTCACACTTCATTTATTAAATATTTAGCTAAAATGCACAACTAACTTATGGCCTATTCCTAAACAAACAAAGAACACATCTATTAACCAAATTCTCTAATCAATGAAACAACTATATGCAATCAAAGAAAAATTAAACAACTACAATATAACCTGTATTGAACAATTTCTTGACTACTCAAACTACAAGATTCTAGATTGAATATTTTTTCATTATAATATACAAAAAATACCAAGAAGGAAAACCTAAAATGGTTTAAAGCAATCACAGACTATATAACTTTACTAACAAATTCATCTACAACACTAATCTATTCCAATCCATATACCTTTATAAAAATCAACACTATGACTTTACAATGGATTATTACAAAATCACAACAATTTGAAAAATTAACAAGTATCATCAATAATTAAGCCAAAATTAAATACTACAATACTCATCTATTAAATGATTACTAACTAATACTATGTCTTGAATGTCAAATCAAAAATTCAAAATTTAAAACAACTCATTGCTACTTTACTAATCCTATACACCAAAGCTTCAAAATTCAAGTTGATTGCTACAAACAAATTCATGCAAATCTTAATTGTTTATATTCTCATCAAACAACTATACAATCTAAACAAAATCACAAATATTTACTTTCAACTTTAAAATATCGAACCAACTATCGACTCCTACAGACCTTTACAAATAACTAAAAAGAAATATGGAAACTATATACAACAAGTTCTTTTCTAAAAGACCTAAATCTCAAACTTATAACTACTTTCAAAAAAACAAATGAATACAATACTTCCTATATTCAATTATCATTTTAGCATAATGACCATATATGACATTGCACCAATCAAACTTTCTCTTCCTTAGATTACACAATGTTTACAATGCTTGCAATAATCTTTATAGCAATAATAGAAGAAATGAAAATTCAAATATTAACTGATAAAAGCAACATTTTCAACAAAATTTCAACAATGCTTATGATATTATCAAACCAAAAATATAAACGAAAGGAAAACTCCTTTTAACAATATCATTATTCTTCTAAATACTATAATCAATGCAAAAAATTTAAAGATCAAAATCAACCTAACAGAAGAAAAAATCAGTATAAAAAATGCCTTTTGTCAATTTCATACAGATCTGCTAACTAATAAAGTACTAAACACTACCTTTTTCTTCTTTATAATGAATATATTAACTACTTACACTATTCACCAAATATCTAAAACATTATAATAAACAGAAGTAAACATTATATGGAATAATTAAAAACATATCAAACATATTTCTAACAAACTTTCGAACATCAATTGGAAACTTACATTTGAATATCTCAATTTCAAAAACAAACAAACCTCTTAGTCAAAATACTGATCCTATAAAATCTACTTTAAAAACATTCAAAATCAAAATTCTAACTTCTAAACTATCAATACATTTTAATCTTCATAAAAGAAATCCAAAAACTCACATCAACCCATACTGTGCAAAGTATCCAAACATACTAGAAGATACAGTTTATATGCTTACCTGTTTGTACAATCAAATAGAATTGAAAGAAATAATAAAAGAAACAATAACAAAAATCTGTAAAGATAATGAAATTAAAATAACAATATTAACAAATCTAGTTCAAGAAATACAAAACATTCACATAGATCAACAAATTTCAATACAAATTATAACAAATAACTTACTCGAACTAGGCCCACTAAAAAAGAATCTACTACCAAACATTTATCACTGAATTACAAAAAAGATATACAAATATATATAAAAACTGAGTAGGACTTATATTCAACAACAGATTCCATCTGTACCAACTATTACTATTACTAACTCAGACCACACATTACTAACATCAATAGATAGACAATATATTTTATGACTTAATAGATTTATACTTTTAAACCAAACATTCTCTACTACTCAATCCATAGACTAGAGGTCTCTTAACCATTCTAGCTAAAAATAGGTTGAAGGTAAAGTAGTCCTAACCCCTACTCCCTTAGTTTAATACATTAATTTGTACTAGTTGTACTTAATTATATATTACTGAAATAAAGAACTAGAGAAAAGACCTCTCTTAAAAAAAAAACAAAAAAAAAACATACTTACTAATGATGATTACTTGAATCACAAGTTTAAGTTTTATGCATATATTGATATGCTATATTGAACCCTTATATACTTTACAGAAACTTGGATTTTTTAATGCACAGTAACTGTATAGTAACTACTACGCATTAAGATATTCAAGTTTCTATATTGTATAATATTTTTTAAATATCAAACCTTTATATATAATTATTTTTGAGTTAGACTCTTATTTGTAATTATTTTCACTTTTCGAGCTCTTATATGTAAATTTTTCTAAAAAAATTTATTTCAAAATAACTTGTTATTGTTTTCGTAAGATAAAACGTGACTTTAATCATTTTTTAAAATCAAATACAATACAAGAAAATATTTTTAGAGTGAGCAGATTTATGCACCGCAGTCCCTGAACACCCAAACTTACATATCTGTGACTGGAAATTTTTTCCATTTCAGCCACATTGCGGACTCTAAAAGTAAAGTCAATTGTAGATTCTGCAATAAGTTTATTTAAGCCTCATAGTATAAGCTGGCCTAGTAGACTTTAGAAAGTTCCGACTATATCAGAATAATTTTGGCTAGATCTTTGAAGTTTCAGCTGTATATTAAGTATGGATTGCCGAAAATTCCAGAGTTTGTGAAAATTTTCTGAAAATAGACGAAATATCAGAGGTATTGCATAATTTTTTGCGGATCTGGCTTGACATATTGATAACTTTAAGCATTTTCCACGTTGCGAAATATTTTGGCCACAGGTATCTAGCTTGCACTGAGATAGCCCTGTCGCCTTTTGTATGATCATCTGTTGTTATTATAATCTGCCAGCTTCATAAAAGCTTTTGCATTAGATTCCATTATGAAAATAATATGTCAGGGTTCTAACTTTATATTAATAATAATCCTATAACTATGATTATTATTTTAAAAACGTAATTTACTGCCGCAGAATTCGTTTAATTTCTTCAAATAACTCTGCTTCTTTATGCTATCAAGAAGTACTGACAATCATTATTTCAAAACCATCGGTTTGAAAATTTCATAAGCTATCTGAACGGGATCAATTTCAGTGTAACTATTATAACAATAAACATGAACCATAATAATAAAAAATAATCAATATTTTGTTTGTTAATTAAAATAGCATGATGTGTACCAGGTTGATACCATAGTGATTTATAGTTGTTTGATTCTGATTGTAATCGCACAATAAAACTATGTAAAGGTTTTTTAATGAAGGCAATTTTGAATCGAATATGCTATAAGATTATGCCATCAATAGTTAGTTGCAAGAAAGCCAATACTACTTGGGTTTTAATTTGAAGGAAATAATATCAATAGCTAATTTAGTTATTTCTAAGGTATTCATAAATAATTATGTCATTTTTTTCCATTGGTTACATGAGACTTCATTTATGAAAGTCACAATTTAATCATTTGACCACTTCGTTCTTTGAGTCGAAAAGAAAAATAGATACAGATTCAGACTTTCATATGACGATGATCTGTTCGATTAAGTTCAAGTTCTAGATAATCTTTGTATAAATATCAAATATTTTGCTTACTTGCTATAAAACTTGCATGCGTCTTTATAAATAGGATCATTCGATTGCCAAACATAATCGGAATCGGAAAATCTTGGTGCCTTGTATAATACATTAATATGTGGGGGTGGGTCAATAGAAATCAAGCAAATTGTTTTTATTGAAATTTTTTTGAAACTTTAAACAATAATAATTCAATAAAAACTTAATCAAATTTAATAAAAAATTTTTTAAATGAATTCTACAAATTTGTAGCATTTATTTTAAAAAGGTTTTATAAAATTTGATAAAGTTTTAGTTAAGTTATCTTTGCTTAAAGTTTCAAAAAAATTTACTTAGAAAAAATTTGCTTGATTTCTATTGACTCAACACCATGTACTAGCTAGAGTACACTTTTATACATTTTGATTATTTAATTTTTGCGTTTGATGAGATTTAATTTCCAATAGCATTGCTTAGAATTAATAATGGTACTTATCAAGAATTAAACTTGTGAAAGTTATCGCTATTATAAAAATGAATTCCAAATGAACCAATAAATCTAAATATAGATTGATATTTTATAATAATCTATATTTGCTCAAAATATTGCAGACTCTTTATTTGGCATCACTCAAATATTTAATGTTAATTCATCTCGGCAAGATAAATCTGATGTATAGATCGATCGTGCCACTTTTTATCTATACTCTTCGAAATTGTGCAGTTGATGTAACCTACTTTTTTTTCGGTAGATGCCACGACCAATGAAATTGTTCCGATTTTCTTGATTGCAAACTATCTTAATTAAACGGAAATCACCGACATTTTACAATAGATTTTGTGCACTCTTTATCTTACTACATAAAGATGTTGTGAATTCTATTAAGGTAATTCAAAATGCACCAAAATCTGATTAACGAGAGATGTGCTACGTATTGCTATTTAACTATAATATTTCTGCCATTTACTCTCAATTATATCCAATTATTGAGTATAATATTTGATTAATAGTTCCTTTTTTTTAAAAAAAAAACATTGCTGGCTCAAGAATTCGATTATAAAAGTGCTGGTTGTGCAAGTATTAAACTTTTTAATACAATCAAAGTATTGCACGCTTTACACTCGTAGCTATAGGTAGGAATGACATCGTATTTTTGCTTACGTACAAATTTATAAAAGTCGGTTACACGATATCGATAATGACCATCTGCTCCATAATCTGTGTTACATGGATATCAAATATAAAGATAATCTCGCCACCCTCAAACTTTTATTAAAATTATGAATCCCTCGAGAATAAGATTTGCTTTACAGAAACATGTTCCGCTTATTAAATTTCTTGGCCCAAGGAACAAGCTGCACAAAGGTAAAATACGATGTTTTTTTTAAACAATTATAATTTGTCAATTTAATTAATTCTTTAAATTACAATATTATTAAGAACCAGTAGATAGTACTCCAAAGCTTCACCCCGCTGCACCAAAAGGTTCAACTTTACCTTCAACTTTCCATAAACCATCACAACCACAAGAATCAATAGTAAATAGTAGATCAGTTCAACCAAAACCTGTTATAGAATATTCAGAGTTACCAGAAAGGTATAAAAGAAGAGTTCTAACGCCCGATGAAATCGAAGCCATTGAAGTAAATATTATCAGTATGAACATCGATTTTAAATTATAATTAATCATATATACTAATGAAAATTTACTTATTTCCAGTCTGGTGGTGCATATCTCATAAGCCACTAGCCATGAATGCTTTTTATAGCTACACATTCATAAAAAAAAAATAATAATATATATATTTTGGTAAATATTTTAATTTAGAGTTTACTAAAACATACCCAACGATGTTTAACATCATTATTTTTATATTTCAAAATCTAAATAAGTGATTGATGTCAAAATTTTCTCTGAATGAAAATGGTTAGCATTCCAAAAACCTTTCTCTAATTTTAACTTTTAATTATAATCCTAAATTTTAATATTCAAAATTCTTATAAAAATATATGTGGTGCTAAGTACTATGTACAATTAAATATCGATTAAAATGTATGAATCGATTAGCTATTAGCTATTTGTATTTATTAAAATTATACTTTTACATTTATTCATTGTAGAAACTCGTTACCAGAAATAAATTTACTCTTATGTTTCACATCGTTGTTTCTACTTTTTGAAATCGGATACCTCACATTACATAGTGCAGATGCAATTTATTCAATAATCATCTTTCCACTTGTATATCTTTAGTTGGCCATTTATTATAAATTTGCTTCATTCTTCACAATTAGGGATTTCTAAAATTTATGATAGACTAAATCTTTTTCAAGTCGAACAACTTGGCTGTTCTTTTGGATTTTCGATATTCAGCATTTCAATATCTTTTACCCATTTAATAATATAAAAGGTTATAAGAATTTTATTAATTTATTGCATATTGCATGTGCTAATGCCATTTTCTTTGTTTCAAGGGTTCTTACTGTCATATGCACGATTTATTGGGCTCTTATTTTTACCAAGGACTCTTTCAGTTTGTTGTTAAGCCAAATTCCAAGAAATCCTATTATTTTGTTCTCACTCTCCATGTATATATATGCATTGCATGTCCAACAAAAATTACAAGCCAAGTGTAATGTTATACAAATATAAATATCTAGTGTAACTTCATAGGGCGACTTTCATATGATTGGCTGTTTAATCCATTTAATTTTTATATTATTTATACAGTTTATTTTTTTAAAAAAAACTCAAAACTACAAAAAAACAAAAAAATATATATAAATTTTTATTAGGGTCACTATTGAAGGTAACCAAATCCCTTTTCGTTTTAGGGAAGTTAGCATAATTTCTTTTATTTTTAAGAAGTCGTTACGTATGTCGAGGATGATGTGACATATCGATATATACTCTTTTATAATAAACTCCAATCCTTTAAATTCTAGCCTATCCAAAAATTTTTAAAATTTCATATTAAAGTAAGTCAAAATTTTAGCATCATACCCGACATTAATCTTGCCTTCCTGCATTATAATAACTTATTAGTATGCCATAGGCAGAATTCAACTGTCCGGGTAACTTATTTATGTAAGAACGCGAGTCCATTCATAGGAAGACTTTTATTTGATTGGTGACTAATCAATCAATAAAAGCAAATAAAAAAAATCAATACACCAATACGAATAAATTCTTTAACATTAATATATATTAGCGAAGCTTTTACTCTTAATTATATTTTTTGAATAATAATTGTATTATATTCTCAGTTATTATAACATTTTTGGAAATACATAACAACCCTTAGTCTATGTAATAATGCTGCTTGTAAGTTCACCAACTGATATTTACACCTACTTCCAGCATTGTAACTTCAATGATAATTAATACACAATATTAGTAGAAAGTTCTACTTATAACGTCTTAATCCTCTTTTAAGGTAGAATTTAGAACTTATATATGGTTATTTTACTTATTACTAGCAATAAATATTAAAATATATGCTTCTAAGCGAGCTTTTCACGGTTGCTGTTATTTTTTATGGACATTTCTCGATGCTAGGAATGGGATTTTTATCAGTAAAACGTTATGTTCTCTAAAAGTGTTTTAACCCGAATAAATAAATTACGTACTCAGGCAATTGATATTGCTGTTCAGACCCAATTTAAATATAACCCAAATTACTAATTGCAAACCTGATTATTAGTATTTTAACGCAAAGACATTGTATATTTGAAAATTATCAATTATAGTATATGTTGATATTAATATATATCGATATGTAATTTATAAGCACGCATCCTAAAACTTTGGGATGTGAACAGAATCAGCAGCAATGGCCTAGTGAAATTAAATTAGAGGTTCGATTGCATGCGAAACGACAGATCGAAGTTCTAAGTGTAATCTTAAAATTAGGAAACCTGTTTCTATATAAAAATTATGCGTGAAATTAAATTTTCAAATTGAGTTGGACGACACGTAAGGTTAAAATAGAAAATTTGTGTAAAACTAATTTGATAATTTATGTTAAAGAAAAACTAATTGAGGACATTAAATTTATATTGTAACCTGCTGAACTCAATTCTTCAGAATATAGGGTAAGTTTTAGGTTTAAAAGCTGAAACCAAGCCTGGTTTTCTTTTAACGTCACTCATACCGTGACCGGAATACTTTAGCTTATGTTGAAGGTATTACAGCTTATATCATAATTGGTTTTGAATAGATTCGGCCACATGTATGTACTGTATAAATACTCTAATTGTGTTAATAATTTAATGAATCCCTTGTTATTATATATACTCACTCCAACGCCAAATTTTGCAATATTATAAGCATACTAATATTCTGCTTTGTGTTGTTTCTTTGATTGTTAAAATATTATCTAATTTCAAATATTTAATCGATAACGAAAAGTAGTGAAGTACGCGGTGTAATATTAATGAAATGAGTGTCGCCAAGAGAACATCTGATTGTCAGAAATTTCACTTATCAGAATCTCGTTTCCGTAAATATTTCCAATAATTATAGGTTTTCCCTTGGCAGCACTCAAAAAAACAAAAAGAACATTAACTTTTCATGGTTTTTGATCAATTGGTGCTTTTCTCTCGTATTTGATGTCATGACATGAAAAGTTTGTGTAAAATGCATGAATATTTCAATAGCTGTTGAATTTATAATTTTAATTATTACATATCGCGTAAATGATAATCTTGGTTTGACACATCCAAAGTCAAATTTAAATAAAAAATTTTTTATTCAAATCTATATTTGCCAATACTGATATTCAATCCCTAATTATCGCTACAATAATCCTTTTTGCACACGTTCTTTTTTTAACAACAATTCACGCTGTTTTTCAGGGAATTGTAGTACAAAATATGGTTAAATACAGAGTGCTTATTTTGGATTACTAACTATCGTTCTTTTTCTCAAGAGAACACAATGCAAAACAAAAATTTTGAACAAGTTGAAGGATAAGTTTCATAAAATAATCGAGAATTCACTTACCGCGGAATTTGGAATATGGATGAAACCGGCCTCGTTATATTTTCCAAGGTCCAAAAAGTTATTGCCACAAAAGGCTCCTGTCAAGTTCAGAAAATTTCACACGACAACACACATCTTCAATTACTCATTAAGTCAATTTCAGTCGTTCATACTATCTGTTTTTAAAATCATCTAAAATTTCCAAAATATCACCTTTCATTTCAAATCGGAAAAGAAAAACGCACGATCATATTTCCGTTGTCCCAACAATTTCGGCTGATGGCAACTATATAATTATTTGCGCAACTCCTAACTTATTAGACGGTGCCCCAGCTGGCACCGTTATGGGTTTTACAGACTCAGATTATATGCAAGAAGACCTATTCCAAATGTAAATTGAACATTTTATCAATTCTATTTCTCCTTGTCGTCCGGTTCTCCTAGTAATCGATGGCCACAAAAGCCATATTAATTATGCAAGTGCTAATTTTGCTATGAAAATGGAATTCTTTTATATTCACTCCCACCTCATACCATGTACGTTCTTCAACCATCCGAGCTTCCTTTCGCTAAGCTTATGGAAAAGCTTATATAGTGTTTCGTATTAAAAGAGCTCACTTGACGTATAAACAATTTTGATTAAATCGAATTTAAATAGAAACATATATAAAATTCCTTAAGTTCATTTTGTGGATATTTTTATTATATAATTAGCCTTATACGTAGCAAACTTATCCAAAAATCAAATAAAAAACTTTTTTGAAAATTGTCAAAATGGGCCCTTTTAATACGAGGTATCCCAAATTAAACTTCACAGTGAAAACGAGTCAAGTTATGATTTGGGAGGAATTTAATATGGTTCTACTGAAAGAATTTGCAGAATGAGGAAAGTTAAAGCCAGGTACAAGTTAGGGTTACTTTTTTGATGCAGTTATGGTTAGTAAATTATATAGTTATCAAGAATACAATTTATGTAATATGTGGATATCAACGGACCTCATAGAATGGAACGCAAAAATAGTTTGGGCTTTTGTAGTTCTACGTGATGGTAGGAAGATAATCTCCGAAAATAAGGTTAGGATATACTTTTTTTTTTTGTAATGCATAATAATACATTTATTTAATAGAAAGATTTAATAAATTTTGAATTTTATGCTTGAATTCTCTAAATATATCCCGAATTGTACATAAATATGTAAAAGTACTAATTAAAAAAAAAATCCGGGCTTAAGATTAGATCAGGTGCACACGAAGAAGCTGGTTTGTCAGAGAAACTAGAATGTGCAATGACATTAAAAATGTAATTAATTTATTGAGAGCAAAAAGTGCATAGATTAGTGAATATATTCAAAATAGATGTTAATTTACTTGGTAAATATTTCTTTTATACTCTTATTATTTACTGCAATTTATTGTTATCTATATTCCCTGACAAACCAGCTCTTATTTCTATTTTCGGTTATTTGGCTTTGGTTTTTGGATAGTTTTCTTTTGGGGGTTTATATATATATCGATATATTTGGATTAAAAAATACTTATTTTTTGTATTTAATAGTATATACATTATTATTAGCACTGTTAAGTAGCTGACTTTTAGCAAATCAAATTGTCACTTTTTTGCAGTTATTTCTTTGGCGTTTATTATTTTGCTGGTGTAAATATGATCAGTATGGTTCCAAATTTATCGACTTCTTTAAATGACTTTCATATAAAAATTTGTGTATCAGAAATCTCAAAAAAAAATTTTGTTATAATCCGTTGGAAGAGCAGTATTGGCATTAAATGATTATTCATTAGAGGTTTTTGACCAGTTGATATTTCTGTCATAATAATTTAAATGCTTACGAGGTTCCTGGACGAATTTCAATTTAGGTTGGGGTTGGTTGAAATAGAAATTAAATTGATGCTTGAAAACAAAAGATAAATCTTATTTAAAGATAATTATAAAGAAAAACTCGAGCTTAGACTAGCTTAGAATGGGTTTTGTTAATAATTTCAGCTTCAATGACAATTATTAAAAGAATGAATTTTGAAACATCCAACATAATAAACAGGCAATTCAATAGAACGAATAATAAAGAAATGCTTTAACATGGTTAATACCATGCAAACGAATAGCATTCAACATAATCTAATAGCTTTCTTTATAATATCTTGGTAGTTGCTACAAATTTTCTTCAGTAAATACGCCTCATAGATTATTATATGGGAGCGGGATTTGTCAAGACGAAATTTGATTACATTATTACAACTTTTAATACAAATGAGGGGTATCAAACAGTAGTAGTCACTATTTTATTTAAACCTTGGTATTTATTCCTTAACCACTGTACTACGTTCGCTAACGTAAACACCATCCAAAAACTTTCGAATATCCTTATTTTTTACAGTGGTAGATTGTTGAATATTTGCAGCTATTTAACAAGAATGAATAAATGGATAAATTTGATATAAAATAGATATATACATCAATAAAACAAATAACTGCAGATATATATTATTACCTGATTGAGAAACATTTTCCAAATCATTGCCAGTTAAGATAATTTCATCTTTCATGTTAGGAGAAATTTTAACTTCAACACCTTCTAACATTTTAACTTTTCTAATTACTTTTTCTCCTAAAAAGTTACGGATTTCAACTTCAGATCCATCATCCGATATATGAACATTAATTGGAAAATGTGCATAAACATATCTCATCTTGTATTCGAATCCCTAAATATTATATATATATATATATATATATATATATATTTGAATAATACTAATGATAATTATATACAGTTTTAATTCACTTCACCTTGGTAACTCCGGTAATCATATTTTCGATATGAGACTTGACGGTACGTAAGCAAGCAACATGCTTACGAGAACCATACCATACGATAAGTTTGACTTTATTTCCCTTTTGCTGCATCTCCAAATTGATATGGCGAAGATCTTTGGTCAAGCAACCACGCGGTCCCGCTACTTTGACAAAACGTGATTTGATTGTTACCGTAACCCCTTCAGGTACGACAAGTTCTTCATCCTTGTAGATATCCTTCATTGTCTCGTTAAAAATTCCTATTTTTGTACGTCGCGTCAAATTAGATTATAAAAATAGTTATTTATTCATAATTATTTCATGATTCAGTTTGCATCCTTAAATTTTCTTACGTCCAAAATTTTTTAAATTTGATTCTAAAGAAAACTACTCGATCAATTATTATTTCAATAATATTAAAGAATTTATAAAAATTCACATATCCATCTTTTCTAATGTTGCCAATTTGATAAAACTAAAAATATAAAATTGCTCTAATTGAATAATTGGTCATATATATCAAAAATAATTGAATGTATAAGATAGCAAACATTTATATTTAATTATGAATTTCCCTTATAAAAAAAAAAAGACGATAAATTATATCATAGAATTATTCTTTCCTTTCAAACATCAATCTGGTCTAGTAAGACCTTTGTTTTCAAGGTGAATTTTTTAGAAAAAAACACTAACCAAACGCTAATCCGAACTTTGGTGAACGGATGCCTGTTGGATTGATGAGAAGAAAGAACGTTTTTCTACAGAGATTTGAGTTCTTTATACTTGAAATTATATCACATGTTGTCATACAGTCACACATAATCCAATCCCGAATACCAGATTATCATAAAATTTGACATTATTTTTACTGAGTCACAAAAAAATATGTTGGCTTTTAGAAGAACGTTTGGAAAAGTTTCTCATATACGTCACCAAATTGTTCGATTAGGAAAAAGAAGGGCAAGTGGTCACAGCGATCACGGCCATCACGGACCAGAATGGAACGAACCAAGTGGTCATTTATTTGGTGAAAAGGTAATGCCGTTTTTAATTTACAATAATTAACAGAGATTTTTTAATTTTTTTATCAATTTCTGAACAAATAAACTGGTATTTGTATAGCCGTTACCACCAGGTCAAAAACGCGTTAAGGAAGATTGGGAAAATGTTTGGGTGTATGGCATGGGTGGTTGTTTTTTACTAGTTACCGTTTTCGCTCTTTATAAACCAAATACTAGGTATGTTTAAATCACACTTTCGATGACTACGCTATACATCATTAACCAATTTTTTTGTTCAATATAAATAAATAGCATACAATCTTGGGCATTAATAGAAGCTCAAAAGAAATTAGATGAACGTGGTATATCCTTAGAATATCCCCATACTGAAAGGAAATGGTAAAATTTTTATTGTTTAAAATTCAACTTTTAATTGAGTTGTGGACCCGCAAACGAATAAAACAATTGCGGATCGTAATTATTAGTTATATATAACATAACTTATCACTCGAGTCTGTTGTGACGAAAAAAATAATCGAATAATCGTCATAACAAAGTGCTCGCGCAAGTTGACTACATGTCAACCGATAGGTATATATTTATCTCTAATGCATGACGCCTTAATAAATAAACGGTTGGTACTAGATTAATCGTCACTAGTTACGCTCATCTATAGTCAAGGTTAATACTATGTCATCAAAAAAAAACTCTCACCTAAATGTTGTACATCATTGACAGCGACATAACTACCCCAGCTTAGTCAGAGTATTGATAAAGCATGAAAAAAAGAAATGCGAATAACTCAAAATTTTATTATGATTATTTGATTTAAAGAAAAAGGTTTATCATCAAATTTTACATATGGGCAGCCGTCAATAGAAATAAAGCAGATTGACATTTGAAAAAAAAATTGTCTTAACTTTCATAGCTTATATCTTGATAAATTTTGATACTATTTTGATAATTTAATATTCAAAAGAAAGTTTAGATTGTAAGTTTCTTTTGACTATTAAATAACCATTGAGATATAGTTCTAAGTTGTAGTTAATAAAGGATGATAAAGAAAATGTTAGAAAGATGAATATTGAGGTTCTAGTAAACTTTACAAGAGTAGAAATAATGTAATATAGCAGTTAAACAGGTAATCTTTATGATTACAAGTGTTAAGTAACTATAACATATTGTATAAAACTAGGTTAGTTATATGTGAACCTGATAGATTCTAGTAAGTCTCTTGTTAAGAAAAGGTACTGATAAGTATTGAGAATTTGGATGAATAACATTCTGAAAATGTTTCTATAATATAAAAAAATTGTATATGTAAAAGAATTAAATAGACAAAACCTATAGTTGACTTGTAGATATAACATTTAGTATAGAACTTATATAATATGTATAGACAAATTATTTAAATTAGATACCAAAAGTGCATATGTAATTAGTTGTAACCTTCAATATAAAGAAACCTTTAGAGGTATTTATATTCTACAAAAATTTAAATAAAAATGTTATTCTTTAAAAATAAAAACTTCAACTTAAAAAATAAAAAATTATAGATCTTCTGAAAAACTCAATAGAATAACTAGTATAGATTTTAAATATAATAATAGAAGAGACAAAAGAAAAAGATAAGAAAATATAAATATTTTTGTAAGATATAAAAAAGACATTAAACTTAGTTCTGCTTAAGAGTTTTAAGTTAGTATTGCAATAAGTCAGTATACTTAAAAGAACAATTAAATATATTTTAAACTTTTTCTACAGAAGACAACCAAGAATAATTATAGTTTATAATTTAGTAAAAGAAATAATAGTATAAGATGAAATAGATCAAGATAAAGTAATATTATTATTAATATAGTGTCTTTTTTATGATCTGTTATTAGAAAAAATATAAGAAAATAAAAATTTAAATATATAATAAAGTAGCAAAGTTAGAAAAATATATAATACAATAATATTACAAGATATTACTAAATAGTAATTACATATACAAATAATATATTATAAATTATAAATAGCAAAAAACAACTATTAAAGATTTTAAAAATAACTAAAGAGTTTTTTAAAATATATTATATAGAGATAAATGGGTTCAAATTAAAGCTAATAATAATAAATACAAAAGTTAAAGAAGAAGAAAAAATAGTAATACAGTCAAACCTCTCTATAATCACACCCTTGGTTTAAAGAATTTGGTGCTTATAGAGAGTTTGTGTTTATATAAAGGTTAAATTTTATAAGTTTTATATAAGTTGGTTTTAAAAATTTATATGATTATAAGCAGATGTGACTATAGAAGAGGTGACTATAGAAAGGTCTAACTGTATATAAAAAAAATAAGATAATAAAAAAATCAAAATATAAAATAGTTTGCTATATTAGGAATATGACTAAATAACAAATATAAAAAATACAAGTAAAGAAGAAAGCAAAAGAAATAATAAGCCAAACAATAAGACATTTTAAATAAAAAAAATAACAATAAACCAGATTGCATATATAAACAATATAGTAATAATACTAAAATTAGGCTATATATTACAATTAATAAAAATATTAGACAGAAGTATAAATGAAATATACCAACCAATAATAAGCTTAGCAAAACAGAAGAATAACTTGCAAAAAATATTAAAAAACTGTATAATAAAATATAAAGCTTTTAATAGTTATAAAACACTATTACAAAAATTAATAATAAAGCAAATAGATAGTTTTTTAACAAGATTAAATAAACAAAATAATTTAAATAGCTAATAAAACTAAGAATAACATAAGGCTACCAAAAAGCAGATTTAATAAAATATATGAAAAAACTAAAAAAAATATCTAAAATTAAAACATATTAAAAAAATAACTTAGCTTGTCTAACAATACTTAAAGCAAAAAAACTAAAAATAAATATAAAAACAGAAAGTAAATTATAAACAATATAAAGTTAAGGTTTTGTAGCCTAGTAGTCTAGACACTTTTTTCTTTACAGACAAGATCAATAGTTCAATTCTAGTTGAAGACAAAAATTTTGTAATCTACAGAAGCATATAAATATATATGAAACCTTGTAATTAAATTTATATAAATAGAAGATTATTATATAAGAAAGTTTTTAGAAAGAAGGTTTCTAATATAGTAAGTTGGTGCTTAATGCAAAAGAAGCAATAAATATATCAGAAATAGAAAGAAGGCACACTAGCAAATGATATAATAAATATAAAAGAAAGCTATAAAAAAGGAATAGACTTAATAAAATTTAAACACTTTTAATACTAATACTGGTTTAGTAAATATAGAATATACTAAAATTAGATAAAATCTAAAAGATAATCTTGGTAACATACTTAATAAGTTTGCATCAAGGATAAATTCAAAGAACTATAAATATTTATTTATTTTTTTTTTTTTTGGTATTAAGGTGATCTCTTTGGTCTTTTGACTTTTATTAATAACAAGGAATTTTTTCTTTCGCCCAAATCTTAACGAGAGAACAATTTTATCGTAATAATCGTTTACCGGCAGAAATTAACAATTTAATCGAAGAAAAAGTATGAAATTTGGCATGAAAAGATTTAGAACAACCAACTGATAATTCTTTTGTTTGTGCTTTCGAGGAAATATTATTAATAACAAAAGTCACGCTCAACTAACTACCAAAGAAAAAGAACTTCGTAATGCTAAAAGATGGGCAAAGTTTTTTTTCCAGTAGTGGTAATCATGAGATTCTTGTTGATTGACGACAAAAAAACTCAGAGCGAATAGCAATTAATCACTTATCAGTATTATAGTTCAATGAACTACTACAGGAGAGTGTACAATTGCCTACACATATAACTTTTTTATATTACCTATTTAAAGAGTTTACCCAAAAGTTCCCTACCAATTGCCGTACCTAATACTCCTGCTTGGGTGTTCTACTTTAAACCTTCTGAATCTGTAATCTGTATTAATATCACTGATCATCTCAGATATATCAGATCATCGTTCTCAACCTTAGGACTAATTTATTCTTGAAGTAAACCCCCCAGAGCCTTCTGTACCCATTTTTACAGCTGATCTAGGTATCACTATGACAGAACCAACACTTGTAGTCAGGGCTAACCATTAAACCACTATGCTCTTGTAGAGTTCACTTAAACCTCAGCATTTACTTCACAGCATAACCCCAGTACTTTAGTATACCCCTGCC